>CM040406.1:87250157-87435157 GCA_022702515.1 Ilyophis sp. 1 JC-2022 | reverse complement strand
TGTATTGATTCAAAAGGTTCTCCACTTAGTTACATTTCCTTGTCTTGCTCTCTCTCTCTCTCTCTCTGTTGCTGTCTGTTTACCCCCCCCCCCCCCCTCTCTCTCTCTCTCTCTCTCTCTCTCTCTCTCTCTCTCTCTCTCACACACACACACACACACACGCACACACACACACACACACACACACACACACACACACACATACACACGCGCGTGCAGACACACAGGGCTGTACATTACTTTAACAGAACTGCTACAGTGAAATCTTACAAAAGCAATGGCCGATATAACTCCTGGCTGAGAGTGTGTTGTTAGTTTCTAAACTAGCGGCAGTGAGTTGATGCGCAAACTGCACTCATGTATTCACAGAAACACCAAGAAAGAGTCTGACCTGCAGGGGGCATTAGCGAGGCTGAAAGATCTGGAGGCCCTTCTCAACTCCAAGGATGCCTCTCTGACCACCGCCCTGGGGGAGAAGCGCACCCTGGAGGCCGAAGTTTGTGACTTGAAGACTCAGCTGGCAAAGGTGAGAGGATGTGATAAAATGCACAGATACAGGATGCTGAGTGGCACACCCTGTTAAAGCACTGTTCTAATGTGTGGATGGGCTCCAAGCTTCGCTATCCAATCCATACTGTGCCATTGCCCAGTGCTGGCTGCGCCATATACAGTATGTGGTCATTGGGATGGCCAGAAGCTCCAAATGAAGAATCCGCCTGCGACTCCTACGGCTTTAATGGTGGATTGTGGAGTGAAAAGAAGCGGCTGCCTGACATCATTTGCTTCGGAGGAGGGGGGAGGGAGGAGGGGGGAGGGGGTTTTTCTGTATTCCAAATGGACAGCAAAAACACGTACATATTAGACATTACAAAATTTGAGCTAATAGATGTCCACGCACGCATGCACACACACACACACACACACGCACACAAATATCTGCATCTGTAGGTCATGCCTTCATGTCTGATTAACAGATGAATAATACATTTTTCTCTACTTAAATTTTTCAGCATTGGGTGAGTGCAGTGTCTTTTATAATAACAAAATTAGAGCAGTTTTTTATTGTTTATACTAGGCTGTTATTACTGGTCTATTTAGTGCATCTCTACTCTGTTATATTGAAACTGAGTCAGCTCCACAGTTTTATTGTGTTTATGATGCATTATCCCCACATAATTGCATTATGTCAAGCCAGATGCATGCTCAGTTAGTGTTTGAGTTCGAGTTGAGCTCAGTTTAAATTTTTATCTTCACCTGAAAAGACAAAGCAGGGCTATATCATCTAGTGAGTAGATGGCCTTCTGATATTATGAATAACTAAGGATTCTTGTCCGTTTTCAGCAGACGTCATACACGTGGTACATGTACTGTAGCTTAGACCTGGTTAATAGCTTAGCCATTATAGTACCTCTGTTTAACGCTGCTCAAAAGGCACACCAGACAACAGGTTGCCTCATTCTAGATAAAGCATTTGTTCTGGCTTCTGGCGCTAGATGCATTCATGAGTTGTGGCACCACATAATAATACAATAGGCAGTTACTGCAAGAGGAAATACATATGTAAACAAATGCTCAAAGCAGGGTTATGGTGTCTGTTCATACCTGTATAACATTAATTCAGAGTGTTATTGAATTGCACATGCCCTTAAACAGTTCTAGTGTGTTTGATTGAATAAGCCCTTTGTTCTGGCTGGGGACCCAAAGCCCCATCATGTGGTACCATGAGGAATTACAGTTTATTTATTTGGTTTGAGTTTTCTCTCTGAAACAGCCATCACTTTCTCATTCTGTGCAGTTTCCAGAGCTCTATAATGACTTTAGTTTACAATCAGGAGTGGGTATAAATCATTAGATGTAATGAAAGCGTGTGATTACTGGACAGAAGAAACTGAATTTTTGAAGAAGCTGAAGAACCAATGCATCACAGCGATTTTATTTGACCGCAGTTCAGACTGCTGTTTACACCGCATGAGGTTTAATCCCATACATGCATTAAAAGGAACAATATGAACACACAAACCACAGTTTGTATGTCTGGGTGAGCCTAGCTTGTGTAAAGAACTAGACTGGGACAGTTATATGTAAGGTCCGCATGTTTTTTTATGAGGCGCTACATATTACATTCCCACCATGTGATTTGTGGTTGGGAGGCTTCAGGCATTCAAAGAAGGCCAAGAAAATCCAGCTCAGTGCTGCCCTCTGTATCCCCCAATGTATTCCTTAAGCCTACTGTAACCAACATGCAGCGCTGCGTTCAGATGTGTGACCCATAGCACCTTTCTGTTGCACCGTGTTGACCCTTGCGACTGCTCTGTTACCATGACAGCTGGAGGGCAGCCTGGCCGATGCCAAGAAGCAGCTGCAGGGGGAGATGCTGCGTAGGGTGGACGCTGAGAACCGTATGCAGACCCTGAAGGAGGAGCTGGAGTTTCAGAAAAACATCTACAGCGAGGTCAGCTGTTTCTTCCATGAAGGCCCATTCCCTGAGGCCCAGGGTTAGGGCAGACGCACACACACGCACGCACGCACACACGCACGCTTTGTTATGTTTCAGAGCCCTGTGGTACTGTAGCACTGACATAACTGCACCTCAATGTACAGCGTAGCTGTGAACCGAGGGGCAGTTATGGCTGTGAACTCTTACCACAGCTGATACAGGGTGTTTGAGAGAACGGTTGCATGACATTATCATGGCATGTAAGCATGCTCCTTATTGGCCTTATTGCTACGTGAATAATTGTGTTCAGTGCAATTTTACAGTGCAGTGGCCACCTTGTTACCCGTTATGTACTGCACAGAAAACCCTCAATCACTACGTGATACTCGCCAAAATGTATCACTCACTCAAGGACACTTTGATGCAGAGTGTGACCTCTTTGTGGAAGCAGGATAAACGAAATTGGAGATGGAAAAGTTTATAGCCCAGCTAATCTACTTTAAATTAAGGCCTTAAACTATTGTCTTTTTCCATTTTCAGTCATTTATATGTTTATCCATGTGTTCATTAACGCAACACGACATTGACAAGGAACTAAAAATGAGGTGATTACTACCCCATCTGACCTCATGTTTAAGGACCAGTGTTTTTGAGGCTCTGTCCTGACGTCCGAGTTGCCCGTCTCTTCCAGGAGCGGAGGGAGTCGAAACAACGGTACGAGTCACGAATGGTGGAGATCGACAGCGGGCGACAGCAGGAGTTTGAGAGCAAGCTGGTTGAGGCGCTCATGGACTTGCGTACCCAACACGACCAGCAGCTTAGCTTGTACAAGGAGGAGATTGAGAAGACCTACGGCGCCAAGGTATTGGAACGTATGACGATCACTGCATGTGCAACAAAGCAACGGTAACTCACAAAGCAGCCAGATATCAGTCTGGAGGTATGGAGGGTGTCTAGCTTGCTTTGTTTCTCTTTCATAATTCATTCAGTTTGTTTAAAGGAAACCTTGGGTTATTCCGAAACACAGTCAGTAGTTTACTTAATGGTTACAATTCAACATGCTAACAGCATTTGACTGGAGTTTAAAATAAATTTTGCAGTTTAAAATTTCTATAAACTTTTGGAAGGCAGCCCCTCAGTAACGTGTTTATTTGGAAGCACCACAGCTCATAAAAAGCCTGATATATGAATGCTTGGACATGTATTCATGCACATTAATTGACCTCATTACTTCATTAACGTCAACATTTTGTCTTTAACTTTGACACTGCAGGTTGGTGAGTTACCGAAATGAAGATTCCAAACTTTCAATAAAAAACTGGCAGTTTAATTTAATCTAAATGTTGATTGAATCCATGCCTGTCATCCCTTACTGCACTTCCTGGAGGGGAAAAAAAGGACAATGAGAACATTTTATGTTTAGCATAAAGCATACTGTTGTTCATCAGAGGAGCCAACAGCCAAACAATTTATGTCACATGTGCTCATTTTATATACATGTGAGCATCATGGGACAAGGTTTAGGGACCTTTTCTAACGTGATGAAAGTTGTGAATGTGTTTTCGCTAAATGTACTTCAGCTGCCCTGACCCCACCCACCTTCCACTTGTGTGTGCCCGACAGCTGGAGAACGCGCGCCAGTCGGCCGACAGGAACAGCCACCTGGTGGGGGCAGCCCACGAGGAGCTACAGCAGATGCGTGTGCGCCTGGAGACCCTCTCCTCCCAGCTCAGCCAGCTGCAGAAACAGGTGGGCTGTTAGCCGCTAGCATGCCGTCCACATCAGACGCAATTACGCTGAATCACTGTGAACTTAAGTGATTTTCATTTGACATATGACATGTTGTTTTAGAGAAATATGTACAGTGCGTTTGATTCGCTGACAGAGCCCTCAGCCAATTAGCACTGAAGCGATACATTCTTTTCCCTCTTTTTAAACATTAATTAAAGGCAGTGGCAGTGTAGTAATGGGGAGGGGAACACTTTGAAAGGTTTGAGGGGCAGTTCCATTCCCAGGACACTGCACTTGTTGTTGTACCCTTAGCAAGGTACTTAACCTGAATTGCTCATATATATATATCCATGTATATGAATTGATAAAAAAAAAAAAGTTCTGTAAGTCGCTCTGGATAAGAGCGTCTGCTAAATGCCTATAATGTAATGTAATGTAACATTATCAAGATATTATCTTAATGTTTACAGACACTGGTATCTGGCTGACTTAACTAGAATGCATTTTGTACTGCTGGATATTGGCTTAAGTGATTTAAATCATGCCAAGTGCTAGCCCCAGTATACCTGCTGGCATTCAGAAATGTTCATATTCGCCATATTCTGATGCATGACATAGCAGTTTTTTACCTTATAGATTATCTACCTTATAAATCCATCACTTGCCAATACTCCATTGAAAAAGAGCTTGCATATCTCAATGGGAACCTCCTGCCAGAAGTAAGGATTAATAAAAATAAATAAATAAGTTAAATAAGCCAGGTGAGGTGAAATGTTAAATGACTGGCCCCTGCCCCTGTCCCAGCTGGCTGCACGAGAGGCCAAGGTGCGTGAGCTGGAGGAGGCGCTGTCTCGGGAGAGGGACAGCATGCGACGACGCCTGGAGGACAAAGAGCGAGAGATGAGCGACATGCGGCAGCGCATGCAGCAGCAGCTGGATGAGTACCAGGAGCTGCTGGACATTAAGCTGGCGCTGGACATGGAGATATGCGCTTACAGGAAGTTACTGGAGGGAGAGGAGGAGAGGTGAGAGGAGCAAACAGAAACCCACACACATACACACATACACATGTATGTACACACACATACATGTACACATACAGTGAGCTCCATAATTGATTGATCAGTGACACATTTTTTGTTATTTTGGTTCTGTACTCTAGCACTTTGAGTGTGAAAGGATACAATGACAATGAGGTTGAAGTGCAGACTGTCAGCTTTAATTTGAGGGTATTTTCATCCATATCGGATGAACTGTTTAGAAATTATAGAACCTTTTGTACATAGTCCCCCCCATTTTCAGGCATCAAAAAATATTGGACAGTTTAACATAATGTAGAATAAAGTAATTTTTTTACATTTGGTCGCACATCCTTTACATGCCATGACTTTCTGATGTCTGTGACCCAACAATATCAAAAGACTCTTGATATCTTATTTTCTGGAACTCCTACAAGCGATACTATAACCTCTGCATTTGAATGGATCTCCATGGGAATTGGGGGGTGGGACTAGATTTAGATTTAGCTGTAAATTGAACTGGAACAGTATGGAACACATGGTTGGCTAAAAGGCTCTAAGTCATCAAGGGTCTGACATATCAAACAAGCCTCAAACTATCACTCTGCTTCCAGATGTGCAGTAGATATGGATGGATAACTTGAACTTAACTTATTTTTCAATATAGGAACATTTGTCAGGAGAAACAACACTTAAAGTGATCCACACATATCTACTGCATATCTGGCAGCAGAGTGATGGTTTGAGGCTCGTTTGATACCTCAGACCCTTGACGACTTGCAGCCATTTCACCAACCATGTATTCCATACTGTTCCAGCATAATTTACAGCTAAATCTAGTCCCCAATTCCCATAGAGATCCATTCAAATGCAGAGAAATTATAGTATCGCTTGTAAGAGTACCAGAAAATATGAGTCTTTTGATATTGTTGGGTTACAGACATCAGGAAGTCATGGCATGCAAAGGATATGCGACCAAATATTAAAAATAATTACTTTATTCTACATTATGTTAAACTGTCCAATATTTTTTGATGCCTGAAAATGGGGGGGGGGGGGGGGTCTATGTACAAAAGGTTCTATAATTTCTATGGTTCACTCGATATGGATGAAAATACCTTCAAATTAAATCTGACAGTCTGTACTTCAACCTTAGTGTCATTGTATTCTTCCAAACTTAAAGTGCTTCTCACTGTATATGCATACGCACACATACACACATATACATATATGTACACACACACACACACACACACACACACACACACACACACACGCACATATACATGTACAGAAACGTACACATGCACATACACAAACGTACACAAAGACGCACACACATGTTTTCTAAAATATTCCCCCTCTTTTCTCATGTCCCCAGGCTGCGCCTGTCCCCCAGTCCACCCCCCACTCGGGTCACAGTGACCCGCAGAACGGGTTCGGGAACACAAATAGTCCATACTAGTGCCCAGAGCTCCTCCAGCAAAAAACGCCGTCTGAATGACAATGACAGTGAGACCTCCAGTATAGCAGGTGGCGCTGTTGCACGTACACGGATCGCACAGCAGGCTTCCGCTAGTGGCCGTGTCACTGTAGATGAGGTTGATCTGGAGGGGAAGTATGTGCGGCTCAGCAACAAAGCTGACCAGGTGAGAAGGGAATGGAGGCAGAGTGTAATGTACTAATGCTAAAATAAATTTCTGGTTGGGCAATATATGTATAATCAGTAATAATCATGTTTTGTTGAGCACCATAACCTTAGGATAATATACCTGAGACCAAGGTTTACAGAAGATATATTGTGAACAGAATAATACAATAATGAATATTGTGCCTCAAAACCTCAATCCCTGTATGGGATCAGATCAGGTACTATTTTGAGAATTTGTCATAGGTGAATGAATATATGTAATCCAAGTGTATGATCTCCCTCCTTCCCTCAGGACCAGCCAATGGGACACTGGCAAGTGAAGAGGCAGGTTTTGTCACAGACCGCCATTTCTTACAAGTTCCCTCCAAAATTTATCCTGAAGGCTGGACAGAACGTCACGGTAAGCTTAGCAAATGCCACCATACCACCTCTGGCTGATGACACCACACACTATACAGAGTAATAGATGGAGATATTATACTGTACATTGTGTTATGTTCTGGCAGCCAGTGAAATTAGAGGTATAATTAGTAACTACGTAGGCTATTTGTGGTATTTTTATATGGATAAACTGATTAAGACTTCAGTGTGTGATAGCATTATACAAAACAGTCAAAGCATTGTATTCAGGGCCATTGTCTGTTTTGATGCCTGTGCCATGCAGATTTGGGCATCAGGAGCAGAGGCCACTCACAACCCTCCCTCTGACCTGGTGTGGAAGACCCAGAACTCCTGGGGCAGTGGGGACCAGTTCCAGACCACCATAATTAATGCCAATGGAGAGGTGGGCGCCACCAGTATGCCCGTTAACACTTTTTGCGTGTGTGTTTGTGTGTGCGATTGTCTGGGGTAGGTTATAAGCTTCTTGTATGAACAGAAAAACGTATCTAACATATTAACAAGAGAAGAGCTGACATAACAGAATTGACATTTTCTTTTTCTCTTTTCAGGAAATGGCGATGAGGAAGGTCACGCGTACACTGTTTCACGATGATGACGATGATGACATGGTAAGCGAGATGATGCAACAGATGCAGGCTGATGGGAGAGTGAGTCTGTGGTGCACAGTATGTACACAGCCCACAGTAGACTTGTATTCTTGACCCAGCGAGTGTAGCTCTGCACCAGGGGAAATGCAAAATGGAAAAAAGATAAATGTGAAAGGGGAGTTAACTGAAAATCATGTGATTCAGCAGCTCTCCAAAAGTAATAACAGTATCTTCATATTGCCACTAGGGGGTGTAAAGCAACTAATGAGGTGATATGTTGAGGGAGTCAGACCTCCAGACAAGTGGCTAATCTGGTTTTTGTTTTTGTGGATGTTCTTTACAGTAATGTAATGATGGCTCCCGATACTGGAACAAAATATTATAGCATTTTTTTAAAGGTAAATCATTTGATGAAAACAAACATTTTGCTTGTCAAGCATCTTACAGCACTTGTGTGAAGCCCAATAGTAAGATTTATGAATTATGTTACTTCATTACATTACATTACATTACATTACATTACAGCCATTTATCCAGAACTACCTTTTTTATTTTTACATAGTATTCAACTGGATATATACTGAAGCAATTCAGGTTAAGGACTGTGCTCAACAGTGGTGTGTCCTACCTGGGAATCAGACGTGCAGCCTTTGATTTATAAGCCCAGTTCCCTATCCATACTGCCGCCCACTTCATGACTTCCTGTCTCCGTTGTCCATCTGCAATCATGATGCCCCAGAATGTAGTCCCTCTACATTTGAAATGTGTGTTTTTGCTGTGACCCCCGTTACAGGCATAAAGGGACACTTCTCGACAGTTAATAATTCCCTCCCTGCATCCTCTCTACAGGCCGCTCACAGCACATGCGGTGACAGCGAGTACAACCTGCGCAGTCGCACGGTGATTTGCGGGTCTTGCGGCCAGCCCTCAGACAAAGCCAGCGGAGGATCGGTGACGGCCAGCTCGGGCGTGTCGAGCGCCTCCGTTTCCCGCTCTTTCCGAAGCAGCGGAGGAGGACTCCCTGAGGGAATGGTCTCCCACTCCTTCTTGATGGGCAACAACACGCCTCGACAGGTAAGGCAACAGCTATACACCAACTGTGGACATACCTGCATGAAAAGTCACTGACCAACACAACTGTGCCACGACTGTACTATTGAGCATACAGTAGCATACTGTATGCTGCATACAGTATACTTTAAATGTTGATTCATAATGTACCGTTTTTCTCTTCTGGGGGGAATGTCGTAATGTATGTCAGAATATACATATACAAACGTATGTATAATACATACAATAATTAAATGTTAAAAAGCTGCAGCATAATATTTGCTACTGTATTCAGCCCTCTTGTAGAAGCTACACATACATATACAGTATTTTCCATGTTATTGCACATGTTTTTTAATCAGCATGCTGAGACATCTGACTTACTGTTTGTCAGTAAGAGAGTCATCTCTTTCTTCTACTTACGCTGTCCTCCAGGGATACATTTTTGGCCATTTTTATATTCCTGTGCTGCCCAGAAAAACATTCTGGTGCTCTGACAGATTGCCATAGTTATGGCATCTCATTCCATGTCTGTGCAGCTATTTGTAGAACCACAAAGATATCCCGAAGATATTAAAAAAGATTTCCCAGATATTCGTCCAGTGACATTTTGACATGATCAGATATCGAGAAACTGGAGATACAGAATCTTAGCGTCATCTTGGCCATAAATCGTGTTCTGAAGATAATTCAAGCAGTCTACGATCAGTTGAGGAACTTTTCCAAACGTTTCCTTTGTTCCACAAAAAGATCCCTTTTATCCATGTACTAATTCAATGTAGATTAGATTACGGAAACTTCCCCATTCAAACATAGCAAGCCTTTGTTCTGACTGCATCTGGTTAAAAAAAGACATAGCCAGAGAAACACATAACTCCCAGTCTGCCCTCCCTAAAACTGGTTAGGAGTTCACACTAAGGTGAGTTTAAGGTGACCATAAGGTTACTTTAAGGTCACTTACTTTTAACGGTTAGCATGGCTTAGCCTGTACATCTCGCTGCACTGCTTAGTCTGTATCAGGCCGACCTATTCTGGAGTTAATGATTAAGTGGCACTGTAGACTGAGGAATGCTCAACCAGCTTTTTGGACTTTTAAATGTCCATATTTTTTTTTACATCTTACTTCATTATGTTTTCTTTTACTTGTTTTACTTTCCTTGCTTGATACATTTTTTTTCAACTGCGTTTGTCATTGTTTTATAAAGTGAAATAGCATGAAAAGCTGTATTTCAGCATGGTGATGAAGAAGGTGATAATTATAAATACATTATACTGTATATTTATTATTATAAATACGATATAACACGTACAAATATGTACAAGTACGATATTACCCGGCCACTATCGAGAGGGCCTTAGCACTTTATCAGATTTTAAACAGGTCGCCTAGCAATGCAGCTGCATACAGAAGTAACTGACATTGGAAAAGATGTGCTACTTTACGCTATGTGAAACATTGACAGGCTGGCATGTTGCTCAGCATTCCTGCCAACATGCACTCGGACCTCTTACCCCATACCTCTTTTCTACCCCCCCCCCACCCCTCTCTCTCTCTCTGCTCCCTTCCACAGAGTGGTCCCAGTGCAGAAAAATGCACCATCATGTAAACCCAGGACAGCCCCACCAGGACTGAAAAACAGCCTTTTCCTACACGTGGAAGGAGCCTTTCTATTTTGCTATCTATATATTGTGTTTAAGAGACTTTGTATTTAAGTCTTATTTTTTACTTCATAATCTGCAGATATTTTTTTATATGTCTAAGTATTTAGGAGATTATACTTAACTTGCTTACAACGTGGCGATAAGCTTGGCAATGTGGCTGCTATCAAACATATGGTGCGATATCATGCATGCATGCAGAGGAACCGTTAGCCACCTGTGTCCAGTAGATGCTTTTAAAACAACTGTTCATGGAGAGAGGGAGCAGACAAGGTACTCCACTGTGCAGCATTTTGATTCACTCTACGGTTTAATACCTCAGATCTTTGCTGTCATTACTGATCACGCACAGGTTATAAACCCTGGACTGAATCGAACTACTCCAGATACACACCTGTAAAAATGCATCATTTTATAACATGGCCCATGTACAGTAAGACAGAAATCTTAGCCCTACTTCTCTTTCAGGTTTTAAGAGTATCTCTTTAAAAATGCATTGTTTACAGTGGTTACATAAAGTTACATAAGGTATGATGCATTGGAATTAGACTCAGGCCATTCTTTAGGTCTTGTACTGGGCGTAGTGGAATGGTTAACAGATTGAGGGATGTTGCTCACTCTAAGATTATGGCATCTTAAAATATACAATTTTCCTTAAAATATAAATCTAATTATATGTTAGCGACATTAGTTTACAATAGATCAAGCAATTGTTTAAAGTAACACTCAACCTGAGACTCTGAGTTTCGATGACAAATGCAAGAATTAAAAAAATGGAATTTATATAGACTATTGTCTCTATATTTCTATATTTTTGTAAGGTCTCCAAAATGACACAAATTTTATCAAATAATACAGACAATAATGTATTTCTGTAGATTATACAGCATATTACCATACCAAAGATATTTCTGTACGTTTCTGTACGTTAAGTATGAATATGAATATGCACTGTACAATGGAGAATGCAATGTAATGACATTCCACAATTTTTGAACCCGACCCACTTCTCCAATGACGGTGTTGATTGTCCGTGTTGTTCACACTTCTCTCTCCTACAGCTGAAGATTGCAAAGTAAAAAATGTTCTGGAGCTTCTTGCCTGCTTTGATGAACTGTACGGTCTGTGGGGGCACATTAGATCAGATCTTTTGTAAAACTGTTCCATTAGATCATGGTTGTGGATATTATTAATTAAAATCAATAATTTCAGCCACACAATATGTTTGCATTTAGAAAAGAAACATTGTTTATATGCCTCCTTTTAATTGCATATGCAAGTAACTCAGTGGCAATTGCATTCTGGAAATAGAACTTTGGCCTTATGCTCTTCATACATTTTTCTTTCATGTGTATTACATGAATCTGTGTATTACATTATCGTAACATTTGAATCACTTAACTTTTGAGGTTTTGGCCAATCATAAAACAAATAGTTTTGTCATTATAATACAAATCAAACACAATTTAAACATATGTCCCCATTGTGTATTTTTTCCTCCAACATTAGTTACATATTAACATTTTACCTGACAAATATGTCCCGAAGAGAGGTTGTGTAAAATCAGTACGCCAGTTGCATTTGAAATGTGGAGATAACTTTACACATTCATTTAAGGACTCGCCACATTTTGCAAGTCTTTGGCACATCAAAGTGTGGTTACCTGTAAACAATTTACATTTCACACAATTCCCCACACACAACATTATCTTGAGTTTGAGGATGGGAGAAAAAAATACCCATAATTTAAAAAAGGCTTTTCCTGATTACTTGAGGTGATGCTAACTTGTTGATGCTAATTTCATAAACAGACAGCTTTACAAATCGAAGGATTATAATCAGCTGAAGTATGTGTCCCCAAATAAATTTTAATATCAATTTGCAAATGTCACGTGAATGTGGTGCTTTACAGTTAGGTCTCAAATTTTGAAAGTACAATATGGAATAATTTACATTTTACTGAATATACGGCCTAAGAGAGCATGTGTAGAAGTTCTGCAGTGCTGCACTGAACATTTACTGTACTGTATATTCACTTTATATTTGTAAAATGGTACCAGTTCCGCTGTTTGCTTGAAGTTGTTCTGTTCATAAAATGAACCAAAACAAATGTACTGATTGACACGTTTTGTCTGAAGTAACTGCTTAAATGTTTCCTTTGTTTCACACGTTGAATGTAAAACAAAAAAAGTGAATAAATGCATTTCCCCACAAATCAAATGCCTTGTAAAATCAAATCTTGTATTTGATGAAACGCCAACAGCTTGTGTCGATTTTGGTTGATATTTTCAGCATTACTGCGAGATCTTGTTGGATCTCATATGTGTACCGAAACAACATCTACAATGAAATAATGAAAACATTTTATATACATTATATACAAGGTAAAGGCTGGTAACATTCAGCAAATAACATTCTGACCAAGGGTACGGCTGACCAAGAGCAATATTTCACCCACTGCTCCACAGCTAAAACAGCAAAAGCATGTCCTTTTTTAGGTTGTGCAGGTGTCTTGAAAATATGGTGCCTAGCTACAGTACAGCAGGGACTAATTGTTTAACGTGATATGAAACCATACAATAAAATGTTGTGTTGATTCAACTTAAAAAGTTCATGTGAGTTTAAATGTAATGAAAGTACTTTTTCAGTTGATTTAACACCGAACACTGTGTAAGGTTACAAGCCCACCATATGATTTAAAGAGGAATCCATGCCTAAATTAAAAGTAAACTACATGAAAAACGATGACTTGGATTCAATTAACATTTGCCCTTCATTTTTATTTACAAGTAAATTCAGGTGTTTTCTTTTTTCTTCACAAACACTTATTGGCAAGTTAATTCAGGTGGTTACTGTGGAGGAGGAGAAATATTGATTGAATGACTGTATCCTGTCTTTAAATACCCTCGTATTTTTCCATGTGAAATGCACTTGCCCCCTCTCTGGGTCCCAGGTTTCTGTACACTGATGGCTGAAATCCATTCACCAGGTGGCAGTGTTGAGCTATCAGGGAATCCCACAGTTTTTGGCTTCCTTTTTCCAACAGTAAGGCATATGCAAGTTGGTCTTCAAACAAAGTCTTGGGGACCCACTATGTATGCTGGTTTTCCTTCCATAATTCAACCCTAAATAGTAATGAGCTGTTAATTGTTCGTAACTAGTTGTTCTTACGCAATAACTACCGACATAAAGCAGGTTTGGCTTTGTGACATTTCTGTCCTTGAACTCCTCATTTTCCACAAATGGTTTAGTTTGAATGACCAGGTGACCATTCTTTCAGTCATGATTTCCCCTGTCAGTCTACAATTCAATAATATAATTGCCTAATTAAGAACAATTAGCAGCTGTATTACTATTAAGAGTTGTAATTATAGCAGGAAAGAAAACTAGCATATACAGTGCGTCCTCTGGACCGAATTTGAAAACCACTGGTCTTTGTAGAGGACTGTCAGTGGGGGAGTCTCCTGGCTGTGGGGGAGTCTCCTGTCAGTGGGGGAGTCTCCTGGCTGTGGGGGAGGGAGGGCGGCGGATGGGAGGAAGGTCATAGTGTCCTGGGATGTGGCTGTTGACAGGGAGATCGTAGTGATTCTGGGGCTCCTGTTCAGTGACATTCCCCAAGGTACAGCGTTCTGACATAAAACCAATGGAAGAAAATAAAATAATACAATTAATGCAGCTTGCTATTTACCAATGCATATAAGAATAAATTTGGATGTTGCTATAATTGGCCAATACCTATACAGCCCTGATACTATTGTGCATCCCTACCATTAATCTCTCTCATCTCAAAGTACAACACCCCTGGCTCCCTCTTCCACCCTCCTCATTGTCTGTTATCTCTAAGTGCATAAACCTATACTACTTATATCAACAGTGAACTGCCTTTTTCAGCACTCTCCCCATTCTTACCCATAACTGTGGAGGCAGGGTGTAGGGGCGGGGACCTGATTTCCACATATGACCTCTCACGCTGGATTGGTGACTTCATCTCCATATAGCTGCTCTCCAGTGGGTGGGGTTGTGGAATGGCCAGGTCCTTGATGGTGGCGTAGGGGTTCTCGCTGTTCAGAGAGCTGCTGCTCACAGCCATACACGAGCCCTTGGACAGTTCTGTACAGAAGAGGGCAGATAACAGTGTCAACTAACAAGGAAGCAGGGGCATGCTCACATCCTCATTTCAATCTACCATTTTCTAACCGGCCATCAGCATAGTGGGGCCACAGTGCACAGACATTTCTGAAATGTCTACTATAGCATTAGTGTAATATTTTAAAGATTCTCAGAGCTTCTCCCTCATCTTCTGTAACAGTTGAAACAACAGTTTACAAACTTAAAGACTGGTTATTTTAAAGCTTGCTTCGAGGAGACACATGGATCTAATTATTTTTCAGTATTGCTATAAGCAAGAAAAATATAATAGCATAGCCATTACATCAAAGCGATATACTTTGATGTCGACACAGTGAGTAGTGTCCAAACTAAGTGACGCTCTTCAGAACAACACAGACTTTACCGCTTAATTACTGCATGTGTAACATAGCAAAGGATGCAGCCCATTTAACGATAATGGTTGCATGCTAGCTAATTATTAGTCATACTGTCAAATTAATTGTAATATTGTGCATTAAGCCAATTTCAAAGAAATGAAGCAGAAAGAAAACAGACAAAGTGAGAGAGATTTTCAGACAATACCTTTGTGGTAATGTTTTCCCAGGCTGGCACTGTAGCTATAACTGCGGTCGATTCCAAATGCTCCTGTCAAAACAAACACTTTCAATTAGCACAATGTATAGAAAATATACAAAATCAATTAATTGTCCTCCTACTGATGTAGTACCAAAGGGAAAAGATCTAAATCCATTCTTATAATTATAAGAAAAATGGGTCAATATCCAGTCTATATAAGTATCATTTCTTTACTTTGGGATAATAATTTATGCCAAGTTATTTTCATAAGTAAATATTCAAATTATTTAAGCTAAATCATTCATACAGAGACCCTCAATGTTGGTCTGCCACAGATGTCCAGACTGAAGGTAATATTAATAAATCAATTTCTGACTGAGGCATCCGCAATAATGGTAATGAATGGATGTTGACAGAGATGTTCTTAATAGTAATGATAATGGATTGATTTTGCATAGATATGTCCTCAGTAATGGCAGTGACTGTATGCTTGACAGGAATTTCCTCCATAATGCACATAAAGGGAGAGCTGACAGTCTTCCTCAGTGTGGCAGTAATGTAACTTCTGAAGGAGGGGGGATGGGCATACCCATGTCTTTACGGGCCGGGGCCTCGTGGTGTTTCCAGTCAGCGGGCAGTGAGGCATTGCTCTCCACTCCAAATAGCCCCAGTCTCTCCCTCTCCATGTTCTTCATATTACAGAGGAGCTGGTTATTGGTCTTCTGTTCAGGAGACAATCAGCCACATGACCTCTGCTGACTTCACTGAATCTTCAGCAGCCATCTTGTTTAGTAATGGTGCCAGTTCATTAAATGTCTGAGAGTTCTTGAGTTAACTTTAAAGGAATAACTGAATATCCAAAATAAATATGATAAATATTATCTTTCACTTTTCTGGGAGGAAAATATTCCATTTTATTTTATAGAAACTAAATGCATGAGCATCTGCTACCAGAATCCAATCCTTCAGCCTTTCCTAATGCAAATAAAAACCAACGCATTTGCACCCAGAACAATTATTTAATTGTTTCTCAGTATTTAATCAGTATCCTTTGCCACAAAGGAGCCAAATCAGTGTTGTTCTCCACAAACCATTTCTGCAATGTGACATTCAGCCCCAACCTTACCTGCCCCGGTTTTAAGGTCTTAAAGCGTGCATTACTGAAATAATTCTCTTCATTAAATAATAAGAAAATCAGTAAAATGTCAAATGACAATATCTAATATACTTTTAAATGATTTCAACGGGGTGGACTGATTTCTTTGAAATGATAAAGACAGATGTGTAAACTGAAAGAGGACCAGATAGAAGGGGCACCTGCCTTAATGTGGGTGACAGAGTGGCCCTGGTTGTTGGGGACATGGGGAAGGGGAGGTCTGTTCTGGGACAGGGTGTGGTAGCTGGGGTTGGAGTAGAAGTGGTGATAGCCGTGAGGGACATCTAAAAAACCAGAACACAAGCCATTACGGATAAGTATTTACAGATCAGCTTTGAAACACACAATTCTACATTAAAAAGCATAAAATATACTGCGCACAAACAAATGTAAATATATGCATTAACTGTAAGAAAAAAATGACAACAACACTGTAATTTATAGTGTAAGTATTTTGTCTATGCTATGCAAGTATAAGCATAGGAGAGTTAACATGAACTGGATATGGCTTCCAAGTTGTAGAGACAACATTACACAGTACACTGAGGCTGGAGGCACCCAAAGGACTTCTTGAGAAAATTAAGCCCAGAGAAAATAACAAGAAAATATTTAGTATATATTTATATAATATATAAATATAAAAAAATAGCTCACTGACTGGTATATTTTCTGCTTTAAACCAAGCACTTGGAGTTAATTTACAACCTATTTGTATTTGGTATTTTCCCCAGAAATCACACTGTAAATGTGAAGGTCCAGTGATCTATACATGGATTTAAGACTTGGAATGGAACAAATGCCTTCTCAGAAACAATGAAATATTCCATGGTGTCCCTTCCCATACGTAGTTTTGCACAGTAGCTGACCCCATAGGCATCCGGAGGAGTCCAGTACCTGGCAAGGTGTACTGTGAGTTGACCATGCGGGTTGCGGAGAAGGCCACAGTGGGCGTGCGGCTCTGCTTGTCCTTCTGACGACGGCGGTATAGCAGAAGCAGGGCCAGAAGCAGCACCACCAGGACAATGAGCACGATTATCCCCCCGATCGTCCCCCACGAGTCCCTCTCCACCGGGGACATTGGCACCATCACACTTATACCATCCTCTGCCAGGACAAGAACAAAAATGACACTCTCTGCCTGCATTTCAGTATTCTCCCAATGATTTTTACAGACCAACTTTCATTTGTCAATTCCTGGTCTGTTTAAGTAATGCAAACAGATAAACAAAGGATTGGCATGCAGTCACAATTGACCTGGAACTGAAACTCTAAAGACATACAACCAGGAGGCAGTGGGTTAAAATCTCAGAAAGTCAAGAGCTGTTTCACCCTGGTTTTAAGCAAAGTACTTAACTTAGATTACTTCAGTAAATCAACGATACAGATGTTTCCATTTGGAAAATGTTATTATGTAAGTTGTCTACAGGTCTTTGGCAAGCAAGAAAATGTACCACAGTCAAGCAGTGACCAAAAATAACTGAAGAGTTACAAATGTACTGACTATTCTTATTGTAGGCATGCAACCAGGTTTTTATACTTAGCAATAATATGCAGTGTCAGCACTTTCCAAAAGTAATAACTGTGTTCTTGGGTAGAATATAGAGGTTGTACACGTGTCACACCAGCACCTTTTCTGCAGTCAGGCCCCCATCCTGATTCACACACACACGCTCCAGTATGAGGGTCACAGCTGGTGTTTGGGGGGCAGGAGCAGGTGTAGGCACAGTCTGGCCCAAACAGACCGGCTCGGCACTCTGCATACACAACAATTTGGGAAACGTTATTAATGTATCAAATGACATTATCAATGTATCACATGACATTATCAATATACACCGATCAGCCAGAAGATTAAAACCACTGACAGGTGAAGTGAATGACATTGATTATCTTGTTGTTATTTTGGTTCTGTACTCTAGCACTTTGAGTTTGAAAGAATACAATGACAATGAGGTTGAAGTGCAGACTGTCAGATTTAATTTGATGTCATATCGGATGAACGGTTTAAAAATTATAGAACCTTTTGTACCTAGTCCCCCCATTTTTGGGCATAATTTAAAAAAATGTAATGCCACGTGCTAGAGTACAGAACTAAAATAAGAACGAGATAATCAATGTTATTCACTTCACCTGTCAGTGGTTTTAATGCTGTGGCTGATTGGTGTATGAAATTACACTATTCATATTACTTGTTTTAGAAAATTTAAAAATCTACCTATGATTTTAATAGACGACAGTAAAAATATTCCATAGTTCATTCTTAGTAAAAAAATCTAGGGGTGAGACTGGTGGCACATAAACAGATTACACTCCCACAGTTAACAACTGAACAAAAACAGTTAAAACATAAATCAAAACCTCTAAATCCTCCGCAAAATGAACATGATTCTGAATCTGATTATCAAATTAAAATTCTTGCTTCAAAACAATACACAATGTCAATAAATAATTAGACCGTATTACCAACAAGTTGCACGAAGGTGTACAAAATGAACAACACTACCACTAAAATGTTTTTCATTTTTGATGAGACCATAATCCAGACATGTTTATTGTTAAAAAGAGGGTACTTTAATTATTGGAGGCTTATTTTAGACCAGAATTCAATAAAGCATAAAGACATAGTTTCGTTGTGTACGTACGTATGTTGCGCTGCCAGGCAGTAATACACTGAGTATCTGTGTAGTGACAGTCAATGGGGAAGCTGCCATCTGCCTGTGCCAACTGGGCATTAAATATAGTGCTCTAGTGGAGCTCTGTGGCTTATAGGACAGAACATAAATAGTGTTGGTACAAGCGAGGTCTCAATTAACTCAATAGGAAAAAAACATGTTTTCCATCTGAACACAAGACAATTTATTACAAAAACATATTGTTTCTTAGTGTTAAGAAATTCTGATTTGAACTTTTTTCACCCAATTTTTCCCTTCGCTCCGTAATTGGACAGTGCAATACCAGCGCTCATAAGTAGATTCTTGGCTCTGATTCAGGAGAACAGACAGCCTCTCCTCCATTGATGCAATGTCAAGCACCACTTCTTATCACGCTACAGCCCGCAGGTCTGGCTTCTTATCACGCTTATTGCGTACGGATGAGTCGCTCTCTAAACATGGCCGACGCTACCGCCAATTACGCCTCGCCCTGTGGGGCTACTGGCCACAAACAGCACGGGCATGGTCGGGAACCCCCAGACTGTGGGGCTGATCTGTGCACTAGAATGAGAACGATGTCGTCACCGGTACCCACCTAGCAGCCTGGACTTGCAGCTTTAATGAAAACAAGCGAGAAGTATTTGTGATTTTGCACTTTGAGATATTGCATTTGAACTTTGTGTCGACAGTTTCGGTTACAGTGTGTAAGCAATCGAAAAGCATTAAAAAAAAAACACACTGTAAAGCATTCCAAAGAGACATAAACTTTGATAAGAAAGATGACACAGAAATGCACTCTCAGGAATGAGTGCTGCTGCTTGTTGCTGTCTATATTAGAGAGATAATGAGACTATAAAATGGCCGCTCACTTACTGGACTGGCAGAAGTGGCCTGTGTAGCCTGAAGAGCAGACGCATGCCCCTGTCACATGATCACAGGGACCATCACAAAGGCAGCGCTGGCTGCAACCAGACCCATAAGTCCCTGGGGTGCACCCTGAGAGAGAACCACAGAGGATTGTTTTTCATACACTGTCATCTGCCCCACTGCAGGGTTTGACACTGATACCCAGAAGAGGAATCGTCAGCATTGTTCTGCATTATTACTGCCACTGTGTGCACGTGTGTATGTGTGTGTGTGTGTATGTGTTTGCGTGCATGCATACGTGCGTGCGTGCGAGAGAGAGAGAGAGAGAGAGAGACAGAGACAGAGAGAGTCTCACGCTGAGAGCAGTCAGGCCCAGTCCAGCCTGGGCTACAGTGGCAGGAGCCATCTTGGTGATGGCATGTAGAGTTGTTGGCACATCGACACACCCCAGCACACTGCCTCCCATAGTGTCCCACTGGACATGCTGAGAAACACACATACAAAAGGTTTTATATTTCAGCCAGGATAAAATTTACGGTACTGCAGCAACAGCTAAATTAATATTTCGGTGAATAATGAACTCTGATAGAGCATTTTTAACTCATGAAGAGTACTGAGAATTTCACTGTGCCTTTACACAAAGTACTTCTTATGAGCTGTAAAGTAAATATCCAGCCATAACTGAAAAAAATGTGCTTTATGCATGTAACACTAGATAAGGGCTTCAGTTACGTAAATAAAATATGATAACATAAATAACATGAGTAACTGCATTTCTTGCAATATCTTAAGATGTAATAGGTGAAATTAAGATTTGAGTTCACCAGCATTTGTTGTTGAAATTACTGAAATAATTCTTATAGCCTATATTAGTAAATGAGATGGGACAATAACTCGGTCTGATCACCTTGATCACACAGGGATCCAGTGTACCCTGGATCACACACACACTTTCCTGTGATGTGGTGACAGGCAATGGAGGCATGGACACAAGGAGGACATGCCAAACTGCACTGGATACCGTACATACCAGCGCTGCAAACTGAGAGAGAAAGAGAGAGAGAGAGAGAGAGTGAGAAAGAGAGAGAGAGAGTTTGGGTAACTGCAGCACAGAGAATGCCTGAATAATCTGTGTGCTTTGAAAAGACCATAAATTGCATACAAACCTCTACATAACAAGAGGCAACCTATCGCACAACTCCATCAGAGCTGAGTGAGACAACAAAGAAAATGCCCCTGAACAGATATAGATGGTTAAATCTTCACCACTAAAACATTAAAAGGAAGACAATAGTAAGGAAGATAAATAATAATAAGAGGAACAACTGAGCTACAGCCAAATGTCAAAACATCCCATTAATTAAAGCCCTTGCGGCCACGAGAGAAATGTGCTTACAATACGATGACAGGCAATACTTACTCTGCTGGCATTGTAAACCCTGGTATCCAGGGCGACACTTGCAAATCCCACTCTCTTGCAGACAGGTGGCGCTGTTCAGGCAGGAGCAACTTTGGTTGCACTGGCGTCCCCAGAAGCCTTCTGGACAAGGATGCGTACAGCGGGCACCTGGGAAGTGTAGTCATGAATTACGGTGGCATTCGCTCAGAATTTGGGGTGTACAGCAGTGCTCATTTAGGGCAGGTTGTCTTCAGCAGTGAAATCTGGCAGAAATTAGAGCATTACCAGTCCATCCTGGTAAACACTGGCAGCGCCCGCTGGCTCTGTGGCAGCTGTCTGCATGGAGGCAGTCGCACTTCTGCAAGCAGCCCGGTCCGTAGGTGCCCATCTGCGCACAACAGTAGCAGTGTTACACAACGTGTCACGTGACACCGCACAGTGCTTATGCAAATGCAGCCAAGCTCAGCCCAGCACAACATTCAGCTTGTGACAATCATTTCAGGAAAATTTTATGCCACAAATACCGGCACAAGAAAAAATGGTTCCCTATATCGGTGGAGAAAATAAATTCTAATATTCCAATATACATATGTTATGTCCAACAATGTTCTTTCCAATGGAACTGAGAAGTTTTGTGAAAGTATTCAATGATAGGAAGGTGGAAGCAAAAATGAAATACATGTGAACAGTGTCACTAGAAGGCTTACTACATAATACAACTTACTGGACAAGCTTGGTCACATAGCGCCCCCTGCCAACCCGCAGTGCAAGTGCAAGTTCCATCCACTGGATTACATGAAGCCCCATTGGTACACTGGCATGTACCATTGCATCCCGGACCCCATGTCCCAGCAGAACATGGAATGGAGCAGTCCAGCCCCTTCCACCCTGGACACAAATCAGGCATTACAACAATGGTACATTATTATAAACATTATAAACATTATTATATATCAAAACCAAGATCATGGGGGAGTCTTCTTGACTTCACTCGTGCACATATCATTATCTCAGCATATTGCAAAGTAGCAGCACATCTTATATCTTCAGTTGCTTTAAACTGAATCTGAACACAGCCATGCATTTGTGTGGGACTGAATGGCTCCATAGGTACTTGATTGTGTCTCTGTGTTACTGTGTCTGTCCTGATAGGACTGTGTGTAGGACTCTGTGTGTCTGAGAGTGAGAGCATGTGCATGTGACTGCGTGTAGGACTGCATGTGTCTGAGACAGAGTGAAAGCACCTGCATATGACTGTTTGTCACTGTTTGTGTACTTGCATTGTGTGTCTATATGTGCCTCCAAGTGTCTTTATGACACTGTTTTACATCTGAATGTGACAGAGTATCTACATATGACTCTGCATGTCCGTATGCTTCTTTGATAGTGCATATCTGTATATGACTCTGTCCAGAGGCAGTATATACCATGACTTTGTTTGTCTTTATGAGACTGAATGTGTCTGAATATTGTTTATTCATATAGATGTCAGCAAGCATGTCTACATAGATACACCCGACTAGATGTCGACTAGATAATTATACTTTTAAGCAAAGCGCTTATGGCACTTCACTCACCTCACCACACCACAACACACCACACACCAACATGGCGGCAGCTGCCATGCAAGTGCTGTGCCTGCTGCTCAATTGGGATTTTGGGGGGGTTCAGTCTCTTGCAGGACACACTTCGACATGTGGACAGGAGGAGCCGGGGATTGAACCGCCTACCTTGCGATCAGCGGACGACCCGCTCTACCTCCTGAGCCACAGCCGCCCCATAATACATAGACACATGCGACTGTGTGTCTGTGTGATGGATTGTGTCTACCTACCATATGAAGGGGTCAGTATGTACGTCCAAGTGACTGTGTCCATTTGTCAAAGTGTGTCTACGTACAATATGACGGTGTGTTATGTATGACCGTGGGTGTCTGTGAGTTTCTCACCCTCTTTGCAGAAGCAGGTGCCATCGATAGGGGAACAGGCCAAGGCGTTTGTACAGGTGCAGGACTGTGAGCAGTTCTTACCAAAGAAGCCTTTCTCACAGTGGATCTCACAGTGCGCCCCCTGCAGGACAGATGCAAGCATGACCACACCAATCACCACTGCCACACTCATCACAGGCTGAACCTATAGCTAACCTATATAGGGGGGTATTTCACAAATCAGTATTACTGAGATAGCTGGATAACTGCACTGAGTAAAACCCAGAAGACTCCCAAATCTGGAACATGGACTGGAAGTAAAAAGAACTGTTCCGGGCTTTAGATGCAGTTATCTAGCTCAGGGGTTCCCAAACTTTTCCATGCCAAGGACCCCCAAATAGTCGTAGCCTCTGGCTGGGGCCCCCCTATTGCGAAATGGCTTTAAAAAAAAACTTTTAAATTACACTGGCAAATATAAAAAAATCTAACATACAGCTTCTTAATACACAACACAATACTTTTGACCCTATTTTGATTCCATAATCGGGCCGTTAGCAGCTCAACGTAACGCTTTGACTGACAGGCAGACGGTTCGTTATTGGCTGCGATTGAAAGAAGGGCATGGCAAATACCTAATTTCGATATGAAAGGATTTATAACAATTTATATCTTATTTTAAACCGGCACAGTAATCTTATGAATTGAAATAAAACATTTTAATATTTTTTTTTTTGCATTTTCCATTTTCCTCTTCCTTCCAATTGGCCCCCCTGGCGCCCCCTGGCGGCCCCCCGTTGGGCCGCGGCCCCCACTTTGAAAACCCCTGATCTAGCTAACTCAGTAATCCTGCTTTGTGAATGACTCCCCAGGCCTTTCAGACACAAGCAGACTATCAGAGGCGGCAGGCTACACACAGGGTGGTCCCAAAATGCGGAAACACACAGATAAGCTCACAATCCAATAAAGGACCAGCTACAGTTCATAGCAGGTCCGCCTGAAACACTTCCCCCAGTCAAAGACACCTATTTATTTGAGCTGTACTCTAAATCTGTACTCTAAATCTACTCTATATAAATGTCATCTACCAAATGAGTAATTTATAAATCAGTATTTATTGAACAGAAATAGGTATGTGTATTGTTTTTCTTATAATCTTGAGCACTCACCCTGTACCCCGGGGCACACTGGCAGCGACCGCTCACACTGTCACAGACACCTCCATTCAGACACAGGCAGGTCTCTAGGCAACCCTGGCCATAGTAGCCCCGTGGACAGGTCTCATTGCAGTAGAGCCCCGCCCACCCAGGATGGCACGTGCACTCCCCCTTCATTGGGTGACAGCTGGCCAATTTACAGAGACACAGTTACATGTAAGCCAAGTTGATATAAATCCAGTTGATATCAATCTAGATAATAGTGTACGGTGTAAAAACTGTGAAGGTACCTTTATGTTGGTGTGTTTTATGTATCAGAGCTGTGCTGACTTTTCTGTGTGCGCGTGTGTGTGTAGGTGTGGGCGTATGTGTTGGTGTGTTGGTGTGTGTGCGCATGTGTGTGCATGTGTATAGGTGTGGGCGTATGTTTTGGTGTGTTGGTGTGTGTGTGCGCATGTGTGTGCATGTGTGTGTGTGTAGATGTGGGCATATGTGTTGGTGTGTTGGTGTGTGTGCGCATGTGTGTGTGTGTAGGTGTGGGCGTATGTGTTGGTGTGTGTGCGCATGTGTGTGCATGTGTGTGTGTGTAGGTGTGGGCATATGTGTTGGTGTGTTGGTGTGTGTGCGTGTGTGTGTGCATGTGTGTGTGTGTAGGCATATGTGTTGGTGTGTGTGCGCACGTGTGTGCATGTGTATGTGTGTAGGTGTGGGTATATGTGTTGGTGTGTTGGTGTGTGTGCACGTGTGTGTGCATGTGTGTGTGTGTGTAGTTGTGGGCATATGTGTTGGTGTGTGTGTGTGTGTGTCTGTGTGTGTGTGCGTGCATCCATATGTGTGTGTATTAGCTAAATGAGCTGCACTGACCTCAGCGTATGCGTGCTGTGGCACAGGCACGGGCGGTTACAGTGCATGCCATATGTCCCCTCTGGGCACATCCTCTCCCTGCAGTGGGGACCTTTGAACCCTGGTTCACACAAACAGCCCCCGTGGATGTTGTAGCAGCGTGCTCCGTTGGCACAGTCACACACACCCTGGCAGTCCTGGCCATAGCTGCCCACAGCACACTCCTCACTGCACCTGCAGCCACAACACACACCCCATGGCTAGATGACACGTGCAATTAGAGTCACACGTCTGAGATTTAAAAACGAAAAACATACAAGTCACTCAAACAGACTCTGAAGGTGCCGCTCTGTGTCTTCACTGTCACTTGCATCACAGTTGTTGAATGGGTACAGACCTGTCTCCTGTAAAGCCTGCAGAGCATTGGCAGTGTCCTCTCTCTGGGTCACACTGACCATCATTGTGGCACACACACTCCTGAGAGCAGTTCAGCCCAAACCGGCCCACTGCACAGCGCTCTGTACACACTGCTCCCTGAGAGAGAGACAGAGGAGGGAGGGGGGGAGAGAGAGAGAGAGAGAGAAAAGAATCTTTACTTTTCCTCTTGCATTTAGACAGCAGGTGTAGAGTGCAGACTTGATTGAAAAATTGACTGCCGTCAGAACAATTGTTCTGGTAACTGCAGCATTGTGCAAAGTACGTCTGCATAATTCCTGCATGTCAAAGAGCCCCTAAACGACATATACAAACTTTTTAAATGCAGGCAACTTGTTCGCTTCATCATAGCTTAGCAGAACAACAAAGAAAATGTCCCTCTACAAATTTCATGGATCTCTGAGGACAACACGTCATTTTGGACGACATTACCATCCATCCAGGATGACAAGCGCACACACCCTCCCCTTGGCAACGGCCTTCATTCTGACAGGGGCATCTGTGGGGACAGCGTCCCTTTGAACAGGGCTGGTCACAGCTGGAGGAGAGGGACAGACAGAGTTTAGCGCAGGACATCTCCTTATCGTATCTCTTCAGATGTAGAGAGCAGGCATCCGAACATTGAGTTCTGTGCACATAGACGTGTGACACAAGTGGAAATTCCTCACTGAGGCCAGAAAGACCTTCAGGACCCCATTTGATACAGTGATGCATTCACTGTAGACTGCAAATGATGAGCTATGATTTTCTGACTAGCCCGTTCTTATCATTTATACTTGCCAGTGTTCCGTTATTATACTTTTACGTGTTTACATCTGTGGCAAGATGTCTGATAAAGAGGATAAATGTTAACATTGCATGACTGCTTAACCCTCATGTTATATTCGGGATCAATTTCACTCAATTTAGTGTTTAACATCTCTTAAAAACCAGTTAACCTTATTTATTCATCTTGACACTATTTGACACTAAGTCCTGTACTGACTTTGCACACAAAGGTGTTGTGGGGGGTCATTTGTGGGGTAGCCGTATGAAATGTAAAACAATATACAACCTTTTGTATTTTTTATCAGATTTTTTTGTGGGTGATTCTGGTGGCACTTTCCCATACAGGTTTTAAACTTTACAAACTTTCACTTACCTCAGGCTCTAAAATGAGATGTTTCATCACAGATTTGTAATATTCATGGATAAAAGGTTAGTCAATTGGGAGACACACAAAAGGTGACACACAAAGTTTAAAATGTTTGTATTACATTAGTTTTGAGTCAGTTTAAACTTTTGGGGTAAATTTGACACAAAACATATAAGGCGTCATACAATCTCAACATAATACGAGGGTTAAACTTGACTTTGCTGAAGCCACCCCACTTTTAGTTAATGGGCCGTACTGCATCACTTGCATTGCAAGGCTTGCAGTACAGACTAATTGGCCAGATGAATTTCTTCATTATGTAAATGTATCGTGCAAATAACCAGACAAAGTTCAAGGGTAGTGAACACACTGATACTCACAGTGTTCCAGTGAACCCTTCTCTGCATCGGCATTCCCCGGTCTCTGGGTCACAAGACCCACCAGTTCCACACAGGCACTTTTGCAGACAGCCCTTGCCGAAGGTTCCAGTAGAACAGGGGTCCTCGCAGCGGGTGCCAGTATGTCCTGGGCGACACTGACAGGAGCCCGTGAGGGGATCACAGTGGGCCCCGTTCGCACAGGCACAGAGCTGCCTGCAGCCAGGTCCCCAGTGCTTCTCATCACAGGCTAAAAAGGCAAGAATCACTATGAAACAGGCGAGCAATGTGCTGTCTTGTATCAGTCCTACAGCAACAGAGCATTGGAAGTGAAGGTAGGTATCAGCTCTCTATCAGCAATAACTAAGGGAAGGCGTGACTTTGTCCCTAAAGGTAACAGGTAACCCTGGCAATGGAATCTAACCTAATTGACTCTAACCTAATTGGAAACAGCAGCTGCATAAATGGTTAAAATTAAATCAAACTACACTCAGAATAAGGATGTTTGTTTAGTAAAGAAGTATTGAAATATAGCAGTGTTTCACTCTTGATGAAAATCTCACATCCCAAAGCACAAATGAAAATGGCTTTCGGCAAACAGAGACAAGCATTCTATATCTGCACTGGCTTTAGAATATAACATTACAGACTGGGATGCACTATTGACAAGCCAATTTGCATGGAGCTAAAAAGACAGATGAGTTTTGAATGTGGAACTTAACAAGGGGAGCTGTAATGCTCTGGGTTCGTATGACGAGTGTGATTCACACAGGGCTAAGATTTCATTCCAGCTAGTGTCAGAGCTGGGGACCGAAGACGAGGGAGATCTTTAATGCACCATGAAGCAGGACATATCATAAATATTCCCCATTATTCTTCATCCTGACAGGGTCATGTTGACAAAACACATGAAAAAGATATATGCCAGTATAAATAACAAAACGCTTGACCTCACAAACAAAATAGAACTGCTTTTCATCTTTTCATTCCCCATTGATGCGTATCCACACAGCATTCATGAAAGATAAGCAATTATCTCCAATCACAGCCATGTTAATATTTGAAAACTGCTAATACTGGAAAACAATGTTCCAAACATTTGTCGTACTAATGATTTATTTATCAATGCATGCTAGTTTAAAGTGTAGTTACAGTATGTGTCAAGTCTATGTTAGTTTAAAAATATGTGTTGGTACATGCTCAGCTGAAAAAAAGACCTGTATCCAAAGGACTGATAGCGATCCAAAGGGGAGGGCTACTACAATGGAGATTGATAGTTTTAACAATCCCCACAGAAAAGCTGTGAACTTGATGAAAATATGTTGGAACTGGTTAGCTTCGACCGTCCCCAGAGGTGACCCTATCTTCGCAAGTTTACCAGCTGTTTTTTGTTGTAGTCAATGTGCATCATGGGACATCGACACCTGAGAATTTGAGCCCAGTGGTAATCGTAAGCACACGCAATACTATTGTTCTATGAAAGTGATTGGCCATGTGTTACCACAGGACCCCACCCAAATCCTCTCCAGCATTTGTGTTTACATATGATTTACTGCACTGAACTGGAGACGTGCCTCTCTTACACTGAATGAGGCAATCCTCAGTTAAAAAGGCAGGTTTGCAATATCTGTGGAATGTTCCTGAATGTGGGAAAATTCCAGTACTCCTCTAGTGTTGAATGTCCTCTCCAAGAGCCACAATGCTGTGTGTGCACTGTATTAATGTCAAGCCCTCCCTATTCCCCCGACTAGCTCAACAATCAGGCATTCGGGAACCGGCAATTCAGCGGTTCCGATCCAGCCCCTAGACTCCAGCGCAGACGGCTAGAGCCAAAACCGTCCCAATACCACACTGCAGCACTCTGCCCGGAGCTGAAGACTCAATTTTCCATTTCCTGTTCTCAGAACCCCGCTCAGATGGCATCAGGCCTCAGCAGCAGCGCACTTCAGCGTTCTCCAACAAAAACGAGTTAAATCATTCACTGGATCTGGTCCTTTTTTAAGAAGAAGTTTCCAAATAAGGGGGGTAGGTGGGGTGAAAAGAGGCAGTCACTAACTGGAAATCATTTTAAATTAGAAATGAGGGCAGGAGGGCGATAAATTTGCGCAGGGTGGCTGATACAGTAACTCACCGCTGGAGCAGTCCTCCCCGTGCCAACCACCCTCACACTGGCATCGATCCGGGGCCTGGCATCTCCCGTGGACGCACTCCTTCGTACATCGGGCTGTCATGGGAGGGACACAGTGAGAAACATTCTGGCACACACAAGGGAACATATACAGGCATGCTGTGAAAGGCGAATGTTAAACAGACGACGCAATTACGAGCAAATAAAACACAGATGTGCAACACCTTTTTGTGGCATACGAACCGGTGCAATGGTAGCAAGGGCTAAAGACAGTGCTCTTAAAAGAGAAGGGCACTTTTAGGAGACCAAAGGTCAGATGAAATGCAGCATTGTGTTTTTGCTCTTCAACTTTAACTGAGACAAGGTTTTTCCTTACTTCTGCAACATTAGCCGTTTAGCGGTCGCTGAATTCACAGCAGGTTTATATTAATTGTGGATTAAAAAGGATTTTCGTAAAATACTACTTACGGACACATCTATTACTGCTCTCGTAATAGCCAGGACAGCACGTGTACCTCCTGCGGTAGTCCATCTTTACGGCCTGTCGATACGCAGTCTTGTAGGTGATCCTGTGACACAAGAACAGTCCCATAAGGCCCTGGGCTGTCAGACAGCAGGGGACCCAGCCTTGTGCGGATGTAGACTGACCTGTGACGGGTGCATTTGTAGAAGCTCCAAACATCAGAACAGGACTCCTGAAACGCCCAGTCATACGGGCGGGCGTATGATTCCTTTACTGAGGTAGTGTAACTGGAAAAGGACATCACACACATGTGCCCATGCATACATGCACACACACGCACACACACACACACACACAGCATAAATAACAGTACAATAATTTCTTATTCATTTGCACATATACTGTTGATTGCACATGAACACAAAGTATAGATGCTGAATAAAACACCTGAACATATATACTTAATACATTTTTATAATACACCCTTATATTTTGCCGTGATCAGATCTTTTTTTACAGAATACATGCTGTCTGTCCCACCTCTCCCACTGGCTGCACACATTAGGGTCTCCGGGATTCAAAGGCCATGTGAGGTCCAGCAAGGAGCCGAAACACAGCAGGGTGGCGTATCCTTTTAAAGACCACTCCATCCTATGAGACAAAGGGCGGTAGACCTGAAAAAAACACACACAAACACTTACAGGGGCTATTATTCCGCTCTTCTATTGGTTCTTCTTCACTCTTATGACGACGGTAGGATTTATCAACCGGAAATGCTTATCTTATTGCAGTATTAAGCTGTCACTGGGATACATTTAACCAAAACATTCCCTGTTAATCTGAAGAAAACTTTCTCCATATGGAACTTCAAACAAAAGAATCTGAGATGGAGAAAACAAGAGTGAATTCTGGATTAGAAAGCAGAGGAACGTGGTTCCAGTTCCCGTCGTCCTATTAATCGCAGCTGATCTTGTCCCCTGCCTGATTTGGCAGCAGTGATATCCCCATCCACAAGCATGCTACAGGGCCATCTGGTCTCAATCAACGAGGAGATCATTAGGGGTGTGCACAGAGAGAGACTCCAGGGGTCCCCAACAAGTACTGTACCAAGCCCAGCCCTTGTTGACGAAGGCCTCCTTCAAAACTCCCCCACACCCTGCCATATAGGCCCACACAAAGCATATGGCCAATGTGGAAAACGACTGCATTTTGCATGCTATATCAAGCTAAGGTATAGCTGGTATTGCCTCTGTTTTATGTACAGTTATTGTACCAGTATACTTCATACTGCTAACAAACTCTCCTGTAAGGTACAGTCTATAGACAATTTCACAAATAATAATACAAGAAGTTAAGAACACAGTTTTGCAATACCACTGCTTATACGTAACGTAAAGTAATGCATGTACAGTTTTTTTAAATGTAAGCCGGAGAAGACTAAACCCAACAGATTTGAAGAAAGAAAAATGACAACTAAAATAATGACCTCTGTAATAAGCAATGTATACAATTTGACATCAGTGTAGCAGTTTTGTACTACAAGCCTACTCTATATGCTTAGAACAGTGGCCGCCATCAATGCAGTAGTGTAAATTAAGACAATGACCTGGGTCTAATTTAGAGCCTGGTCTAAGAGTCAGGACTTGGGCTAATATAAAACAAACAAACACACATAAACAGAATTACAAAGAAACAGGGGAATGTATGACTTTCATTAAGAAAGGCAAATGACTTTAAAAGTGAGCTCGTTTGACTGGGGTAGATATTTTTAATTAGTCTTTTTCTCATTTAATTGCGCTTTATTAGAAAAAACCTCTTAGCCGCAGTAGGATTCTTAAGTGATGAGGAACAGCATGCGCTTGAAATGAATGCAGAGCCACGGAGAAAAGCACAAAGGCTGGGGATTGTGCATTCGGCCTGATCTGTTTTTCTCATGCGCTGCAGTGCATATGGATTTAATACAGCAGTTCTATCTATAAAGCATACCAGGTGAACAGAATACTCGTACTGCCCTTAACTCAACATATTCTATTTTAGCCTCACCACTGCTCTTTTAGGCTAATTTAATATAGCCTCATTTTGCTTCTCATTTTGATTCTGTGCTTCATCAACATCATTTCTGAGAATATCCCTCTTAAATAAATCTGCAGTGGATCAAGCCACATGGCAATGTAGAACATATTTTTAGATTATTTTGCTTTTCTAGATTTAACAATACATACATAGCAGGGGTGTGTTTTCTAAAGAGACTACAGCTTCCAACTGTTCCACTTTTTTGTTCTTGCATTAAATATTAACCGAAAGGCACCTATCTGGAAAACTACAAAACTACAAAACATTTCTATAAATAGCATTCACCCCTTATTGTGTTTATACTAACTTTAAATCTACTCTGACGATCACATTGCAAATGTGTCACTCAAGGCACACTGTGTCAAGGAGGTCATGTCTGGAATCTGTAAGAGTCTCCAATTACCAGCCAGCGCTAGAGACACACTAATATATGGTTTTGGTATGCTTTCAACTAGCAAAGCAGACGCTCTCCCTCGTCCCGTCTTTGATGTGGCACAATTAAACAATAGAGGATTACACATTACACGACGCACAAGAGCCATGCCAAAGCTTTCATCGGCATGGCTTGCATTTGTTTTCCATGTCCTGGAGACTAACTTCACATAGAGATTTTTGAAGTGGATTTAAATGAGTACCGTATGATGAAATGAGTGTGCATGATATTTTTAGCGAATGCAAATAATTAAGTACCAGTTTTTTTGTGTCCTAGGATTGCAAATGTCAGCCACTGCCTGAATGAAATGGCCTACGGCCTACGCACAAGATTATTCTACTAACCAAGCATGATTCTACATACATAAGCATGACCAAGCTTCTAAACTGGAGACAATTTTCTATAAATAAGGCTCCAGTATCAATAAAATCAAATGCACAGGAATTATCTTCTTTAGAGTTCAAAATTCAGACACTCCATACGAATAAAATAAATTGTCAGGTTTTGCCCGGGCCACATTTAAATAAAAGTGAATATCTTGCATGCCATAATCTATAATAATCAAAATTTCCTATACAAATTATGTATCAACATTTTTCAAGAAACATTGCATAATATTAATAAGTGTTTCTTATGTTTCCTGTGCCGGATTATACAGGAAAATACAGGTATGAACTGCTCCCCTCTTACTTCTGTCATGACTTAGCAGCGAGAACGAGCATCAAGAAGTGGTTCTCTTCTTTTGAAAGTGGAGAAACCCAGTACCCAGAGCACATGGCATTGATCATAATGTCACTCTTCTTTTTTCTGCCTCTCCCTCCCTCTCTGTGAGTTCAAATTTTAATTGAGGTAGAAAATATTAGTCATACTCTGGAAATGGGAGCCTTTAAGAGAAGGAAAAATAAACGAGGTACAAAAATGGGGGAAAGAGAAAGAAAGACCAAGGGACGCGTCCAGTAAGGAGTGGAGCTAGGTTACGCCTACAAAACACTGTCATAAGCAGGGCATAACACCTGTCATGACAGTGTGTTACAGGTTATGTAAAAATACACACATATTATATGCAGAGGCCGTTTTGAATCAATTGCTATGAATCTGTTTTGAAAAAAATAAAAATTGTTTCAGGTATTATGAAAATATCACAGCATTGGGCCTCATTCGCCAATCACTCTACGAACAAATGTGTTCTTAAGACGTTCTTTAAAACGTTTTTACAAACATTTCGGTATTAATCGATGTTTGCGTTTTGAGCTTCTGTTCTATCCAAGAAAAAACCCCAAGTAAGAAAACATTGGTGAATGCCAGAATGTTCATAAAAAGGTTTTAACAGAAAGTCCTAAGAACAAATTTGTTTGTAGAATGGTTGGTGAATGAGGCCCAGTGCTCATAAGCTGTAATAACTTTTCTTGACTTGTTATGTCAGGAGTTGACACATGAAATGTTGTAGGCTTTATAGCATATAGTGTAAGTAAAGTGCCACAGGTTAGTCTTGCAAGTTCATGCTCTAAAATGCTAGGTGAAAAAAAAGCATGTGATTACTTTCGGACTGAAATACAAATAAAATAAAACAAAGCTGTTTAAACCGAACTCAACTCTGGCTGGCTGTTTTCCTAACACATGGCACTAAGGGCTTTTTGCCACTGTCTATAAAAGTGCAGATAGAGGAACCTGTCTAAGCAGGGACCAGGGAAAGGTACTCAGTAGTATTCTTAACACAAGTTTCTTATTAAACTTCCTTAATAAAAAGAAGGTGTTGAATAAGAGTCAAATTGTTTGTTTCCAAAATCACTGAACTACTGATTGCCTTTACAACATAAAGCCATAAACATGTGTACCTGCCAAGAAAAGGGAAGGCAGATTTTGGCTTTAAACAAATTTGACTCCATCATGCATTATATAATATAAAATAAACATCATCAAAGTGTAGGTGCACCATATAAGAAATAATTTAATCTGTACACATAGAAAGCTCAGTAAAACCCGACAATAAATGCATCGACTTATTCATGCAGTATGGAAGCAGTTAGTCCATAAACCCAACGTGTCCAACCAACATAAGCAGAGTGGGTGAGGTATGAGTGAGGTAATGGTGTAGTTGGGAAAAGTCTTCATTCATCATGCTCACACTACATAATACGGAAGTCAAATCCCTGCTCAGTACTAAACTGGTTCCAAAGTTTTGCACAGAATATATTTTATTCAGCAGAAACAGGCCCTGCTAGAGCAATAAGTCTCGTCTTAGGCCATGGCAGTAATTCTGAATAAAATGAATGATCTTCCAGATGACAAAAAAACAGCTATCACTTTAGGCAACATTGCCTTAGATGTCCTTTTGGAGCATCTCCAAAACTGGATTAACCTTGTTCTGACAATCAGGGAGCTATAACATGGAAATTAATATACAGACATGCTCAAATTTGTTGGTACCCCTGGTAAAGATGAGTAAAAAGAGTTATAAAAAATTAACCATTTGGTGAATTAGCTTAATCACACACTGAAAAGATTAGAAAAATCCATCTTTTAATTGACGTTCATTTATTATGAGAAAAACAATCTCTCATCAAGAAATAATTATTTTTAACAAAACCATGTTGGCCACAATTATTGGCACCCCTGCATTTATATATAGAATAAAGTATTCACTTTTAATATTTGGTCGCATATCCTTTGCATGCCATGACTTCCTGATGTCTGTGACCCAACAACATCAAAAAACTCTTGATATCTTATTTTCTGGTACTCTTACAAGCGATACTAAATGTCTCTGCATTTGAATGGATCTCTATGAGAATTGGGGGTTGGGACTAGATTTAGCTGTAAATTACAGTGGAACAGTATGGAACACATGGTTGGCTGAATGGCTCTAAGTTATCAAGGGTCTGATGTATCAAATAAGCCTTAAACCATCACTCTGCTGCTAGAAATACAGTAGATATGGAAGGATAACTTGAATGGTTTCTTCTCCTGACTTATTTTTCCATAGAGTTCAATAGGACAATTTGTCAGGAGAAACAACCCTTAAAGTGATTCATCCATATCTACTGCATATCTGGCAGCAGAGTGATAGTTTAAGGCTTGTTTGATATGTCAGACCCTTGATGACTTAGAGCCATTTAGCTAACCATGTGTTCCATACTGTTCCAGTGTAATTTACAGCTAAATCTAGTCCCACCCCCCAATTCCATAGAGATCCATTCAAATGCAGAGAAATTATAGTATCGCTTGTAAGAGTACCTTGCAATGCAAAAGATATGCAACCAAATATAAAAAATTCCTACTTTATTCTATATATAAATGCAGGGGTGCCAATAATTGTGGCCAACGTGGTTTTGTTAAAAATAATATTTTTTTTTCCTCATAATAAATTAATGTCAATTAAAGGTTGGATTTTTCTCACTTTTTCAGTGTGAGATTAAGCTAATTCACCAAACAGTGGCGCTTTCACATATTGAATGTGGTTCTCTGGACTGGTACCCTGGAGCGCTTCCACAGATTCCAAAAAATACGGTTTGCATTCACAGTTGTAAACTTGTAAACGTTTTCGCAGTCTGTGACGCTAAATTCTATTGTATGCACCACTAACGGTTAATAAGTAGAACTTCAAGCCAAAATGAAAAACAACATCCCCTTTTCCGTTACTTTTATATGTTTACTACTCCAATAAATTAGTTTAACTAAATTTAGGATTATCTTACCGTTAGTAGTTAGTAGTCATACCTCTCTCGACTGTTTCAGTGAGCGATATTAACTTATCTTGTGAGCTCAAGAGTCCCGCAGAAAAAAATGGAACGCACTGTGTCATAATACCTGGTACCAGGAATCGTATCCTGGACAGACCATGGCAACAGGTACCAGGATTCGCTTGGTCCAGGGTTCAGTTCCCTTTCACATATGCGTTCTGAAACGCTCCAGGAAACGGATCAGAGAGCCATATGTGAAAGAGCCCTAAGATAGAATATATTTTTTCACTACTGAATACATAAGAGATAAAATGAAGAGTCCTGTACAATTTGAAGCTCAGTGACATCAACCTGGCCACTGAAACAAGGCCAATGACAAATGTCTGGCACTAAGAGGTAACTATGAGACAATGAGAGGCACTTTCTTCTACAGTGTGACAATAACAAAACATTAAAAGAAAAAAACTTAAACAATTAGCCTAATAAATATCTCCCCAATCCCAAAAATGAATGAACAGAAAGCTATGACAGACAGCACAATAGACTGCATGATGCATAGTCTTGTCAGAGCCATAAGGGACACTGATTAGGGATACTCTGTTGAAACCAGAACAACTAGGGTGGATTCCAATCGCTTATTTTTATCCGTCCTCTTCTCCTCTGTCCTCGTCTGACCCGGAAATCGATCGAGGTTCGCCATCTTCACGGACATTCCAAACGGCTAAATGTGAGGAACGAGCTGATTCCCGGAGGGCGCTTCAGTGAGGAAACACAAGTGTAGCCTTTGCGGAAGCCTTTTCTCGGAACGCGTGACGTGTATAAACTATCCACCACTCTTCACATCTGCCATGTCACAGGCACACCCCTACACAAATGCAATTTTACCGTTCCTTTTCATTTATTATAAAGCGCTAATCCATAATGACACTCATTCTTTATAACTAACAAAAGCACAGTTTATTCATGAAAAAATAAGTTAAAAGCATTATAGTTAAGCATGTGAGCAGAATATGACGCTGACGCTTGATTGAGCAAGGACATTCCATTTGCCTAATGCATGTTGCCTCATTTCCTCCATCCTCGTATCTGATCCTTGCATCCTTTCCTCGCGTCCTCCATTGGGTAGAGCTAAGGAGCAAAGAAAGGACGAGAGGAAAGGATGCAAGGAGTAAAAATAAGCAATTGGAATGAACCCCTAGTGTCTTTAGAAAGTAAACGGGAGAGGAAAGATAGATTTATACTGAAAGCGTTGATATATTAATATCCAGTGTTATATAGGTATTGTTTATGGCCTGCTAAACTGTAACCTGATGGACAGCACACTTGCCATCCCAATGTGTTGGGGCAATGTTCACAAAAATTAATCACAAACATTTGTACAATATTGTAATATGACTGTGTGGTCCTTCTTGGGTCCTCTTTCATCATAGTTACTCTAAAACTTAGCAGATTCTATAGGTACATGGTTTAAAAATATTTTGGTTTGCGGAAAACATTCTCCCTCATTGCCATCACATTTTAGCAATAAATGCATGCTCTGCCAAACAGGGGCTTCGTTTTTAAATAAACCTTGTTATTGTACCATTTCTGCACAAAATACATTCATGTTTTTATTCCAACAATAATATCTATAATATTGCTTGTACATATACCCAGACACATTTTTCTTGAATAATACTAATTTATGAAAATGTGTTGTCCATCATCGTATAACTGGGCCTGGATTAGAAATTTGACCTAAGCAAAAAGAAAGGAAAATTCACTGAAATAATAATCCCAGAGTAAACAGCTACTGTTATTGTGTGGTGCACAAACAATGGCAAACACAAAATTGTCACTAACAAATTAAATTAAATTCAATAATAAAATCCTCAAGTGAATAAATAAAGTAAATGCAGTTGCAGACATTCCATCATTTGTGGCATTCAAAGATCCCCATAGACAACAATCGCGAGACACTTCACATGAATTGGGGTTCACCAATTCACAGCTCTAATGTGGGAAAATTATCCATATCATATCATGCAAGGCTTAAACTAAGAGACACTGCCAGTTAAAGGAAATCGGCCCAAGCCCGTCGTGACGTCCCAGGCACGGCCGCAACTGAGCAAAACGTCGGTGAGATTATGTTCCCGTCGACTAGAATGAAACCCATGATCCCTTGCAGCTGGGAGCTTGTTATTGTTTCACTAGCAAATAACCTCAGCTGCTGCAAGTCTGTCAACTGTGCTTTGTCACAAATACTATAGCAAAAAGAGACACTGCCTGCCATGTCTAGTTCAGCAACCTGAAGACTGACACGTGCCCATTTCTACAAATAAAACACCACATATGAAACTCTCATTATAGGACCTGCTGTAGACGTAGCTCAGCCAGCTTGTATCACAACTTTTATAAGAAAATAATAACAATAATACGTAATAATGGGCCTCATTCACCAACCATTCTATGAACAAATTTGCTCTTAAGACTTTCTTTTAGGGATGCACCGAAAATTCGGCCACCGAAAATTTTCGGCCGAAAGACCTAAATCACCGAAACAACACGGCCGAAACAGATTTTTTTTTAAATTTTTTTTTTTTAATTAAACAGAATTGTAATGACGCAAACAAAAAGCGCAGCCAGCACACGGTTATCTGGATAAGAGCCAGCATGTCGGCGGTGTGGAGTTATTTCAATATCTCGGAGAAAGACCCACGGATAGCGATTTGCAAAAAATGCAGTGCTGAAATTTCAAGAGGGGGTGCATCTGCAAAGAGTTTCTCCACGTCGGGTGACTTAAATGCACTTTGTGTTTTTATGAGAGAACATATTTAATTTTACAATCTTTCAGCAGGCCAGTCAGTTATAGGCCTGTACATTATTATTTAATGTACACATGAGCGGGGTCAAGTTAAACATTTTGTTTTGAATTTTAATTTATATTGTGCATTGCTGTAATGTCAGTGCTAAATAAATATTTTCATACTTTTGTAATTGATTTATTCTTGAATTGCAATGCTTTGATTTTAGTGAGGTTAGTACACAGTCATAGCCATAAATGCAATGGTTCTAATAATTGACAATCATTTCTTTCGGTGTTTCGGTTTTCGGTTTTCGGCCTTGGTTTCTCATTTTTGGTTTTCGGTTTCGGCCAAGAATTTTCATTTCGGTGCATCCCTACTTTCTTTGAAACGTTTTTATGACGTTTATTTTATTCACCAATGTTTTCTAACTTGTGACTTGTGACGCAAACATCCGCTAATCCCAAAATGTTTGTAAAAATGTTCGTAAAAGAAGCACTTAAGAAAATATTTGTTCGTAGAGTGATTGGTGAATGATGCCCAATGATCTTATTTGTCACTGAATCCATAATAATTATCATCATCACCACCATTTGATCCAAATAAATATTTATCACAATAAATGTACATATTTTATATGAACATGTTACCACTAAAAAAAAACATGTCTTTTGTTGTTTATGGTGCTATTGTGGGTGTCAAACACTCACTAGCTTGGAATGGAAGTGAGATACCATTGTTACTGTTTTTCTTTTGCATCCTTTGTGTGACAAAGTGGTGCATTGGAAGGGAAATGAGTGTTAGCGTGTCCTCTGCGGAACTCATGGGAGTCATGGGCCCTACTGCGCTGACAGAGCTGTGAGATTACAGTTCTGTCCAACACCAAGGTCACTAAACGCACCTCTGAGCCCCTGTCTGGGAGACTGTGTTTTTAGCCTGTTTATGGAGCAGTGGGGATATTCAATTAATTGCATTAGTCAGGTGAAGCAGCTGAAGGTTTGAATTCTGTCACAGGAAGATTATGAGCATCTTATCAACAATGAGTAATTCTACAGTGACCAGTAATTCCAGCTGAATTACTCACATGGAAGTTCATTTCCACAAATCTTCTGCATTAGTCATAAATAGCCAAAACAATGGAATGCATACTCACACGTATAATCATATTGTATATCACCATATCTCCATTGGCCTCTGTCTTTATCTGAAATAAGCACGCGTGCACACACACACACACACACACACACGCACGCGCACACACACACACACACATTTTCCTCTCTCTGATTGAAAGCTCCTCCACTCAACACTACGGAAAAGCTCTGTGACCTAAAACCACAACGTGCTGCCAATTCATCTCGGTAATAAAAGTGACAGAACACAATTCTCTCAGCTAATTCATTTGATCTGTTGCAATGGAAAAAGGCATAAGACCAGCTCTGTGTCTCCGCTACGTGTTTCGGCCCCGCCCTGCCCAATAAAAAGCACAATAACAGGATGTACATCACGACCCTCCCTCCCTTTGCCAGCCGTTAATAGCGCTGATAGCGGTTCCCGCAGGAACAGGCCACGCTTTCCCTGCTCGGCTGCTGCCACAGTCACCTCCGATAAAGGATCAAAGAGGAGAATCCCAATTAAAAATAGCACATTTTGGCCACGGGCGCTAAGCTTCACCACAGTTTTATTTGCCTTTTCCAAAAATCACTTGCTGTGATAAACTTGGAGACTGATGTAGGGACGTGTCTTGTGGAAGTAACTTGATCATGAATCTCTGGTGTAGTGAAGTCATACTTCTTGTATTGGCGATAAATCGACTAGGCTCCACGTACTGAAGCAGCACACTCACAAACTTTGTGTGATGTGAATTCCACAGATATGAGGTTACAATCTCACAATTTCAGATGTAATTCTCATTATGATTAAATAAAAGAGAGCAACAATCCGGACTGTGCCAGTGCCTACTGTGGCCGGTAGGTCGAGAGGGTGACGGGCAATTGCCAATTGAGTTGCCCAGGGAACTGCATGGTTCAGTCGGTTAGGGGTCCACGTTTCATCGCTCACTAGCATGTCATAGCCGCATATGAAAGGTCTTCCTCCGACTCCACTCTATGAGAGCTTAGCTGTGGCTTGCTGTGTGAAATGAAGCAGGCTGGTGACACCACGTGTTTTGGAGAAGAATCGTGAATGTCTCCCAATTGGGCATAAGGGACTCTGACACTTTGACAGGTGACACACAATTTGCATACTTTTGTCTTGTCATGTGGTTGATTTCGACTATGGATAATCAACAGGCGAGTGTTAATTAAAAATAATTTCAAAACACTGAGGGAATTACAAGTAAATGACGTGATGTCACGTTTTCAGATATTTATTTATTTGTAAGATACGTGCTTTCGGCTTTCAAATTTAATACTTCTTCTTCTTCTTCTTCTTGGCTTTTTACGGCGGTTGGCATCCGGTTTTGTTGCATTAACGCCACTGAATTTAATACAACCATGAGCCTCAAAGAAAGGCCCATGCCTCCCGCTACTGCTCAACGGTCTGTTTGAGGCTCTACAGTATCAACCGCTTCTACACTTCAGATTCAGACCACAGACCGAATGATTGTGGCTTCACTGGCCAAGACGGCATAGGGTGACCACACGCGGCCACCCCCGCACCCCGGAACACGGGCCTGCACGCGTGCATAGGCGTGCGCACACATTCACACATACGCCCGCACATGTGAATTCACAGACATGCACACGTGCAAGGACATACTCGCACATGTAAAAGTCACACACGTGCCGCCACCAAAACAACAGAGTACTGAACACTATGAGAAAAGCTATAATCCAAACCAGATGCACTTGATCTTTTCAGACAGAAAATAGCACGACAGCAAGGGATCTGATTGAGGGTTCAGCATTTCAAGAGGGCACAAGTAAACAGAGCGGTTATTTCACATACAATAAACTGCAAAGTGATGTGGAAAAATATGTCTCTACTCATTTTTGTCCACACTTTAGAGACAGAGCCTTTTGCCTTCTGCACAGAACCACAGTGAAAAACACCACAGTGAAAATGTACACAGAAGAAGTGAGAACAAAAACATGTGTAATTCAATAATTTCACTGCCGCTGTTTTGTGCCTTTGAGTTTATTTGCAGCTACTGGGAGAAAAACCGTTACAATGATTTGGGTTTCCTCCTAAAATTCTAATCGAGAGCATAATATAGATGGTGAACTTCTGCATTCATTTATTTATTTTCTCTAATGCACTGTATATCTTTTCCATAAATGGTCAATCACCCTGAGACAACATTCTTGTTACAAACTGAGTTTGAGGCAACCTTATAGTGCACATTCCCATCATTAACCTCACCTGTCATGTACGTATATAGTTATTTTGGAATTGTACACATTTCAGTCCAATACTTTGGTCAAAGTGGGCGGAGTGAGTTTTGGAAAAACACTCTTCGATTTGGTACCGTCAGCTGTGTATCACCAGCCACCACTATGCCACTGACACCCATGAAATGAGCCCTATAGCTGAAATGGCTCATTCCTCAGTCAGTGATTTCTCTCCACAGAACAGGAAAAAGTATAGTCACTGTCTCCACATACATTCAATTACACCAGCTGGCATGCTATGGATTCTGTGTCCTTAGGAAGAGCTAACACAGTGGGACTCCAAGTTAAAAGAAACGCACCCTGCCCATGCTAGATGAAGCCAACTGTGTGCTGTAGCTCCTGGTCATAGTTGGCTCACACACCTCAAATGCGTAATACTGTATAAGTAATGTCTCAAAAATTCAATACAGGCTTAAATTGGTAAATAATTTTGTAAAAATGTATTTGGCACTCCTTCATGAATATGGATGAGAAAGAATAATACTGATCCAAGTAGTCCATCATAGCTCATAGCTGTTTATTAAAGGAATAAATATTTCTGTTTCATTGTTACTGGTTAGCTGCGCCAACTCTCAAATCCTTCCGCCACCCCATGCACAAAGCTGTATATTCCCTGTGTCCTTTCCTCTCTCCATCTTCATCTCAGTCTATGTGTTCTTGACCTCTGCACTTTAGAATATCCTGTGGGAAACTAGCTCTTCGACAGGAGTGAGACTCAGCAGACTCTCACGCTTAAGGCCACACAGACACTTTCACACTAAACCTGCCACTCAGTGTATTTATTCCAGTTTGTTTATTCTCCGTATTGATGCTCCAGAGGTTTGTGGACCGTCAGCCCGTGCTTCCTTCCCCAAACATACTACAGCTGCGCTTCCCGGTCCTGGTCCTGGGAACCCAGTGCATGCTGGTTTGCAATTTCAACAGACTCAAATAGATGCTGTTTAACTGAACATGTTGAAAAAGAAAAAGTAGCCAAATTAAGATGCAAGTGGCTAAAAATGGACTTCCCAAAGCTTTGAGGCGCTCTTTATTGAAGAAGGAGAATTAGAAGTAAGAAACTTAAAAACTTATCTTTATCACATTTCAGGACAAAGCAGCCTTCATCTGATTGGAATACGACTGGAAGTGAACGTGCTGCAGTAAACATGTTATAAAATGCTAAAGTTGGGATGTGTCTCAGCTATTTTTGGGAGTAATATAGAGTAGCATGCTGTGTTAAGTTTTCCAGAAAAGAGAAATAGATGAGTACAATGGGCCATGAAAAGGGAAACGCTGAACTGGTGTTTGTGGAGGATAAAACATCCCTGTCATCAAAAATCCTCCTGTTCCCACTTCCCCTTCACACACACGTGGACCAGCAGAGCTCCGTGGTACACACACTCGCTGTACCTTGGCCCGAGTTCCTGGACACAACACAGAGTTCCAGGTACACTCCACAGGCTGAACGCAGTGTCAGAGCACAGACCGTCTTGCACCTGTCACAGGTTCCCCTCTAGACTGAATCTGATATTCTCTGTGGCGCATGATTTACGAATGGAGGTTCCAGGTTACATTGGCTGAAAGGCAATACGTTTAACATTTTGTTCTACAGACCTGGACTTTCGCATAACAATCTACAGCCAGCCAACATCTGGTCTCAGTCGATAAATGATTTATGCATTTGGCTGGCAAGATTATTTGAAGTAACTGACCCTGGAACTTATGTAGTCAGGCCATTATTACGAGACAGTGGTGCACTATCCTATTATTATGTAGTAACAGTATACCACCTGGGAACTTACCTCACAATCCCTTGAGTTAAAGAGCAAATAATTCTGAATTATGGGGGATGGCTTTATGTAACAACAGGTGTCAATGTACAAACACATACACACAGACACAGACACACACACACGCACACGCACATACACAAGCAGGCCCCTGGGATATTCTAAAACGACACCTGAAGCAGCGTTCTCCACTTCTGTCAAGTAATCGTAGGCTGGCTTTTCTGTGGTAGTGTGGTGTTGTAATGTTCCTACAGAATTATATATGTTGGTAAACCCTATACCACAGGGCATAGCCTATATGCTGTACTGGCCACATGTGGTGGCCAAAGAGCTTATAAATGCTCTTTATTCAGAGTTTCTTTCTTTTTTTTTTCTTCTTTTTTTTTTTACTGCCTTTAAATATAATTTTGTGAATTGTATTAATTATACCACCCATTCTTGAGAATTGGGACAGAACAGCAAAGTATTGTCTATCAACCCCTGTAAAGAGGACATCTCCCAGTCATTGAATCTTTTCTTAAATATCGTTTTTATGCTATTCCTATCTTTCACGCAGGACCCACATTGCAAAAAGATAGTTTTGCTAAATAAAACAGATGTTTCAGCTAGAAGAAAAATATTAGCTAATTAATTATTAAGTTATTTAAATAACTTAATCGAAAATAAATAGCTAATTTTCAATAAAATGATTCAATCACTAAAGAGAATTGACCTCCATCAGCATAGACCATCAGACAAAATAATTTAGTTGACAAAATGTTATAGTTTCTCATTTCACGGCACAGCCGTAGTGAGTAGTCAGTTTATTTTTATCAGTTGCTAAGAGGTTACTCTTAATGCAAGTGACTATACACGTTTTAAAACAATAATTCTTATTTTGTTTCAATTTAGAAGGGAGATGGAGTAGATCTGTTATGTTTGAGGCCCTACTAATCGCAATATTATTTCTTTAAGTTTTCAAGAAATAGAAAACTTACCAGAGGATAAATAACCTTGCTGCCAGTTCTGTGAAAGTACGGAGTGAGAAGGGTCCTTAGGATATTGCTAACCCTTTTTATGACAGAATAAATTAATTATAAATAACATCTTTATAGAAAACTTTGTGTTGACAAAAAGCCTGGGACACAACTTTCAAGGGCCAACATATTTTTTTAAATTATATTTTGGAACAAAGAGGGTTATAAGAGTAAATTTTAAAATTTTATAAATATATAATTTATATATCATTGAGTAAAATCCATTGGCATAATGGCTTAATCAGGATTCTCCTGGGCACAGTTAATGCAAGAGGTTATACGTGTACATATGGTATGAGTCTCAATGTCCTGGACGTCCAAATCATAGATCAGCCTTTGCCAGTAAATTTCCCCAGTTTAAATCCACAGATTTACTGGCCTCACTTCCCATTAAAGCTTGCTTTTCTGGAGGGCGAGGAGGAAATCTGCTCTTCATTAGAGAGACCTGTTTATCGTGGTCTGTTAAAGGCATAATCTCACCAGATGTGACTTAATTCCAGCATCTGAACGCAATAAAATTGCTTGAAATTGCTGAACGCTTAAAATTGCTCCTTAGCTTTGTCCACTACACACAGAAAAGCAAACTCAAGACTGGCCATCAGAACATAACATATCCCTATGCTAAAGCTGTGCAAACACGGATGTATAACAAAGTAGTTTCTAATTATTTAGGGGTAAATGCACAAATCAGCTCCAATAATTGCAATGATAATTTTCCCCAATAAAGAGATAACACTCAGCACAAGATGCAGCCTTCGCACCAGAGCTTTGTACTGTAGGTTGTAAGATTTTAAATGGTTTCCACTGATGTTCAATGGGAATCACATTTTCATTTGATGTTAGCTATAGCTGGACTGTGTCTGGGACATTTTGGAATTTCACAAAACAGGAAGAGAGGCAACTTAAAGAAAGGCTAGATACTCACAGCCAGGGGCATCCTGGTATAACAGGAAAAAGGATGGTTGGAATGGGAATGGGGCAGAAGGGAAATGGGACAATGTGCAACATTTTGGAATATTTCTCCTATAGCAAGGAAGGGGTGACCAGTCATAAAAATAAAAAATAAACTACATTTTTCATGGTGGCTGCTACCTATTAGAGGTGACTGAGGTAATGTTACCCTTCACTATAAAACGCCCTGAAATCCTGAATTTATATGAAAGCCACTATATATACAGTGCCCTCCACTGTTATTGGCACCCCTGGTAAGGATGAGTAAAAAGGGTTATAAAAAATGCACCATTTGGTGAATTAGCTTAATCTCACACTGAAAAAATGAGAAAAAGTCCAATTTTAATTGAAGTAAATGTATTATGAAAAAACAAATCCCTCATAAAAAAATAATTATTTTTAACAAAACCATGTGTGCCACAATTATTGGCACCCCTGCATTTATTTAGAATAAAGTAATAATTTTTTATATTTGGTCACATATCCTTTGCATGCCATGACTTACTGAGGTCTGTGACCCAACAACAAACTCTTGATATCTTACTTTCTGGTACTCTTACAAGCGATACTATAACGTCTCTGCATTTGAATGGATCTCTATGGGAATTGGGGGGTGGGACTAGATTTAGCTGTAAATTATGCTGGAACGGTATGTAATACATGGTTGGTAAAATGGCTGTATGTCATCAAGGGTCTAAGGTATCAAACAAGCCTCAAACCATAACTCTGCTGCCAGATTTGCAGTAGATATGGATGGATCACTTTAAGGGTTGTTAAGGGTCCCCGTGGAGGTCAGAACAGCAGAAAGTCTGACCGCTTTCAAGCGCAGATTGAAGACTCACCTCTTCAAGCTGCACCTCTCTCCACCCCTCCCTACCTCCTTGTGACTATTATCAAAATTGTGTAGTTCCCCCCCCCCCCCCAAAAAAAAAATCCCCAATCATACTGACTGCGCCTAGTACTTAGATTCGTGTTTGCCTTTTTAGGATTGTTTTAACGCACTTGTTACTAGTTCGGAAAAGCACTATGTACGTCGTATAATGTAATGTAATGTAATGTTTCTTCTGACTCATTTTCCTATAGAACTCTATGGGGAAAAAAGTCAGGCGAAACAACCCTGAAAGAGATCCATCCACATCTACTCCATATCTGGCCGCAGTGATGGTTTGGGGCTCGTTTGATACCTTAGACCCTTGATGACATACAGCCATTTCGCCAGTCATGTGTTCCATACTGTACCAGTGTAATTTACAGCTGAATCTAGTCTCACCCCCCAATTCTCATAGAGATCAGTTCAAATGCAGAGAGGTTATAGTATCGCTTGTAACAGTACCTGAAAATAAGATATCGAGAGTCTTTTGATGTTGATTGGTCACAGACTTCAGGAAGTAACAGCATGCAAAGGATATGCGACCAGATATTAAATATGATACTTTAAAAATATGTTAAAGCAAAGGGTATGAATACTTATGTAAATGAGATATTTCAGTTTTCGATTTTTAATACATTTGCAAAAATTTCTAAAAACATGTTTTCACTTTGTCATTATGGGCTATTTTGTGTAGAATTTTGAGACAAAAAATGAACTCAATCTATTGTAGAATATGTCTGTAATGTAATAAAACGTGGAGAAGGTGAAAGGTGTATTCAGACTTTCCGGCTTGACTGTATATATATATATAATATATATATATAGCATTACATTAATTTGGCAGAAGCTTTTATCCAAAGTGACGTACAATAAGTGCATACCGAATGTAATCAAAGCAACCACAAAACAGATCAGACAAAGCACATCTTTCTCATAACGTAGCAGCTATCCAGAGATGATATACCATATTCCTTCAATTCAATGGACTGATTGTATAGCAATGCAATACTTTATTAATGAACTTGTCTGTGTGATAGCTAAGTATCCTCTAATACCAAAACCATTCCTTGTCTTCCTGAAATGATCTAGAATAGTCCTATAGTCAAGAGAATTAATTTTAACTTTAGCAGATGCCACACTGAATATCAGGTTTTGCCACAAACAAACCATTTCAGCCTCCCAGTCCCTACGTTCACACTCTCCTTTCCCTCTCAGTTTCCACTATGGAGCGCCGGGAATTGACGAGGACGAACAATAGGAAGCAGGTAGGAAACATCTTGCGTGTAAACCCACTGCCACATTCTAACATCCTTTTCCTCTAGGCCGTAAACACTATTGTAGGGGAAATGGGCAAAGAGAGAGAGAGAAAGAGAAACAACATTTTATCAGAACCATTAGCCCCACACTAGGACACATTGTCCTGCCTTTCCAGAGGCAGATCTATAGGGATCCTCTCTGCAGCCTGCGTTTATATTTTTCCAAGAGCAAAATTAATGTTCTGGAAAAAAGAAACTATGACTTCAATAACTGTACGGTACAGTGACTGAGGTTCACTGAGTAATTTCCACAAGATGTAATGCCTGTAGGATGGCTCATGGCTTTGCACAAACAGTGAATCTTTAGCAGCGAGATAGAAAAAATTGTAAAAATTTTAAGCTACAGAGCGCAGGACTTTTTTTCAATATGACAGAAAAATGTAATTAAAAAAGCAGCATTATACAAATCACTCATCTAGTTGCAACCCTAGCAGATTCACAAATGTACATGGAACAGCTAGTGTGAAATATGAATATGTGGTAGCTTTCCAGATGTCTTGAAGATCTGACCGAACAGCACTATTTGAGTGCTGCTGGAATCCTACCTGTAAGTCACAGACATAGGCCTGAAATGGTGGTTGGAAAAAAAAAGGTATAAAACGTAATTATGTCACTGGGGTGGAACCATATAGGTACATAACATTGTACCCCGAACCAGCAATACATAATTAATTAGCACCTTTTTTGCAAGAAAGGGTACTTATTAGTACCCAAATAGAACCGTGTTGTACTTTCAGGGTACATTTGTTCCTTAGAGAAGAAAAATGTACCATCGCTGTACCTTTATTTCTGAGTGTAGTTGAAGTCTAGGTTCTACCATAATAAGATTATCTTTGAGTTCAATAGCCATAAAAAGGAGATAATAATACATTTACTGTATATATGTATACTGTATACTATATCAGTGAAGTGAATGATATTTCCATATTATTAGATACTATGTCTGCCTCCACCTTGGGCCATGGTGGTGTCTTACCTCTAACATCCAATGGCTTGGTTCAGTCTATTCTTTGTTTGTGACAGTGTTCTTCCGCAGAGACTGTGTAGAAATGGGGCTTCTAGTCACCAGACCTTAATGCTCCTTTCCCCCCCGCTCTCACAGACTGAGGAGTGGCTACAGCGGACCCTCACCACAGCGCATTATGCGGTCGCTCCCCACCCCCTTATTTACGCGTCTTTGAGCGCGCTCACATTTGCCAGGCGCTGTCTGCCCATGTTCCATTATGAAAGCCCACTCCCTCACCCCCCTCCACTAACCACTGCCTGACTGCAGTCGTATCTGTTCCAATGTTTCTGCCTGCATGGCAGTGTATCTGTTTTTTATTGGCTTATATAAGCCTGTGGTGCGCTTAATAAACATAGCTACTTTCCTTTAAAGATGACTGCTTGTTTTTGTATGCCCTGATTTTCTTTTAGAGCAATTTACAGAAGTTTTTGAAAATAATAAATAATATCTTACACTTCTATATGTTGTTTTCCAAAAAATACGACAGGACCAACAGGAATATAGCTATTTTTATCCCTGGTTAGATAAATATCAACAGATTCATTCTCAGAGCAATGACCCCCTGAAGTCAGGACTCTTGACCATGCTTGACTTCACTATGGCTAGCAGTCCCTCAGGGAGAGGGACAAATTGGCTATAGAGACGCTCCAGGCTGTAGCGTTTCAGTTGGCAGGGAATGCCGCACCTCGTCACTCTAAACCACTATTTGATCAGGTCCCTGTAGTCCTTAGTAGTGCAGTCCACCAGTGCAGTCATTGTATCTCAGCAGTTGTTGGACTGCATAGTGAAAATAAATGACTGCATGCTACAAGTGTGCCAGTCTGCATCCTCCCAACGCTGGAGGGATGGGATGGGCCCAGAAATATGATTAGGCATTCCAAATTTGGAGACATATGACATAACCAACTGTGCCAGTGTCTAATACATTTACGAACTGTACAAAAGAGACTTACCACTCAGGGTATTGAATTATGACCATGACACAACCAGCTTTAATGAAATGACATGTGGAACTGGAACAATGACTGAGACCACACCACACAATCGCACCCAGTAGGTTATTCTTAGGTCAAAACCAGCCCTGGAGTACAATTACAGCGAACCATTACATGGATCATATCACAAAGCACTTAGAAGAATATGTCCCAGGACTGGCCTTACTCGTGTGCTTTATGAAACAAATATAGATTTAAGAAGTCATAGTCTAATTGTGCAGGTCCCATGATCACCCTGCGTTCTTCATCCACCAAGTCCCATTGCTTGATGGAATTGGAGTTATAATTATGTATGTATATTGAAAACACAAAGGGCCAAAAGGGATTTTATTTCAAGTCACCAACTACAGAACACCTTCGCACAGCTGGCCCAGGGAAATTCAGATTTGACTGAAATATTAAAAATCATCTAGGCGAGAACAGTCTCATTACATGACCCCACAGGTGCAATATACTCTCCCGAAAATAGACTTCAGTTCTGATTCTTCCTGCATGAACTTAAAATCCTTAAGTTTGTGAAATACAGTACATTCTATTAAAAGCAAACAATCTGTCCTGAAACTCTGGAAGACAATCCACCGCAAATACTCTGGGAATAAGTCAAAAATGCTGCCACAAGGCAATAAGAAGAACATTCTGTCCTGAGGCCTGGATAAGAACACACCAAATGTGACAGATCCATATTTTATTGTATGACCTAAAGAAGGAAAATCTGGGGCCACACATCCCATCTGTTACAATGTATCACTGCTTATATTGATGCTGCCTTCACCTCTCTAGGACAATGGCATGAGTCATGAGCCAGCACAATTAATACAAGGATGCTTTTGATCTTGGAATACCCAAAATTCCACCTCACATTGCTGAGTAACTGCAGCTCCACTACAGTAGGGAGAAAAAAAAAACATATTGCAAGATTTTATCACAGCAGGAAACAACAGCTGGTGGATTGCCATAGGCTTCCTCTGTAGACTGCATTGGGAGGTGATTTGGGAATTGCACATTATTGCTGCTGAAACCATTGTATTCTAGAGGCTTTCGTAGAATTGGTATTTCAGAATGGCTAATGCACTCACTCATTTAACTCATACATTTTTAAAACATGAATTAAACGGTACCTGATCATTCACAATTTTTCATTGCATTTATGCTTGCTATTATGATTGTTTTACTTTAAAAGCAGTTTGTGAAGGTCACATTTGAATAAAAATATTCTCTAACGTGGTTATTTTAAGGAAGGAATCATAACTGCAAAAGTCAAGTAAAATGATACGTTTCCAGGTTCATCTTTTCCCTGTGATTCCTGCCTTCCACATAGAGTCACAGTAGAAGGTCAGAACAGCTGTGGCCCAAGGGCCACAGAACAGCCACCCTCGCACTATGGGATCACAGCAGGATGGTCACATTATCAATATACAATAGCCCAGTAATGTAATACATGCATAGCCTCAATTCTTGCAAACAATGTAAAACATATAGCCCTAGCATTTCTTTATAGCCTATACTCAAATTGGTCATGCACGGACTGCAGTTCAAGCAAATGCTGCTTCAAACAGAAATTAATTTTAAAAATCTGATTTAATAGAGCTGATACACACACTGATTCAGTTCATGTGAATCGTAATGCAGGTATTTTCATTCTTACCTAGAAAAACCTCCTTTCACCATCACACTAACTTTACAAAGACAGGGATGAAGACACATTTCACATTTCGAAAGTCATAAAGAACCCTGCCTTGGCATGAGAAGATACTGGACCACAGCATCTAGCATAATGCATAAACCTACGTGCCCCTTAACAGCACAAAAAAATTATTAATTTGGCCTATTATCAGCACTAAATTACATTTAAATTTAATGAACTACAGGTAAGCATGCTGTATAGAACAGACAATGCAATGCATTTTCCTTATACAGTTCCAGAAATTATGAAACATTCAACTGATACCAATATCTAGCTTCAAAAGAACTATTCACGCGCAGTAAACAATTAATAGAAGTATTTCTATTAATGAATGTAATGTAATGTAATTTCTACTGACTCTTTAGGCAAAGTTCTGCCATGAGCCAAAGTAAAAGTGGGTCAAAAAAAAAAACATTCCTATTCGCTTCCTTAAACTGAAAAAAAAAGTGTGGAATCATTTATTTATGTGGTGGACACTTTTGGAATTTTAAGCCTAAAACATAGATATGCTAAACATAAACGTCAGGCACATTCAAATCAAATCATAAACAGTGACTTTTGAAGGCTATATGAGTTTTATTTAGCAAAATAACATCTAAAATGATTGCCTCTTACCTTGGTTCAGTGCATTTGCCGATTAGGCTATCCACGAAGATTCGCAGGGTAGGCTACTTGGTCTTTGTGAAAATGTTTTATTTGCAATAAACTAATTAAGTCGTAGGCTACAATTAAGGGTCTTGCCAGTAAAGTTAATTCCATCGATGTGTCCAACAAAGAAAGACGTTGCCTATCTAATGAAGTTAACTTAAACCATAGGCTATCTGTTCATGACCAAAATATTATATATTTTAAAAAAATGTATTAGTACATCTGTGGTCCATAAACTGTTGAGCGTATGTAGCCACTATGTCGCATCTATCTATTATTTAGCGCATTTCGAGAACGAGACGTTGCTCGGTTTAAAAAAAATTGTGCAGCTTCTGTCAGTGACAGAAGAATACTTCAGCGCGAGCCATAGAACGCTCGCCCTCACTACGTTCCATCTGGCTCAGCTAGCATCTCGAGTAGCTAGGCTAAAGGGGGCGTAGGATCTGGCATGACGCCAGGCAGGATTTGCAAAGAAAACAGGAGCGCGGTATTAGGGATCACACGGCTTGTCGGTTTCAAACTAAATTAATTTGCGCCCGACCCAAAAAGTTAACCTAGCAATAATACGTTACTAAAATGGCACTGTTGAAAAAAGACAACTCAGTCATTTGGCCCACACAACATAGCCTAATAAATCATTTTATTTCTAAATTAATTTTCTGTGAATTTCCTTGATATAGGCCTAGATTGAACAAAATGTCGTAAAATGTCGCCTTACATGTCTCTCAATGCTTGATTTTGTATAGGCTATCATGGTTCCATAAAGCAAAATGATAAAACGTTTAAATAGCTTCTTGGACTTAGCTGGGCTATTGGTCACATGAAAAAAACAGCATTATTTTCCAATTTGAATTAAAAAAACTTTGCACATCGCTCATATGCTGGCCTTGGCTACAAGTATATTATGCACTGGTTTGATAATTGCATGTTCGAGTCAAAGTAAAAGTTATTTAAATGTAGGCCTAGCTAAGTGTTTGGCAATCGATAATGCTAAATGTTCCATCACATTTCACATATTCTAGCCTACTTATATGATAATTCTATAAGTAGGCCTACATTTTATAGCCTACAAAATGTGGTTCACATAGACCTATAGGGCTGTTACTATTTGTTCAACGTAGGCTATGTGCTGTGCAAGTTAGAGAACTCCTAAATGAGTGGTTACCTTTGCTGCGTGCCAGAAACCTTTTGACCTGTAATAATGTTTGTTTTGAAGCCTCTCCTGGGTATAACTGTCTCAAGAGAGAGGATGTTCAGCATGTCTTGCAGAAATATCAGCGTGATTGACGATGGGTATTTTAGTCTCACAATTGTATCTCAGCAAAAGGACGATAGCGGTAAGCTTTTTTTTTCTTCTTCTTTTTTTTTTACTTTTTTTTAGGAGCAAGGGTTTCCTTACAAACACTGAGCTGGTAGCGATAAGCTGGATTTCAGGACGTCTGTTTTTTCCTGTCATGACTGATACATGAGCTGTCAGTAGGCCTACTAGGATACTGCGCATCGAGGAAATAAGGACCACAAAGGATAAGTGCCGATTGGTTTTTCGCAGAAGGTCCACTGTCGACCGTGTGTAGCCTATGCGCATTAGTGTGTTAACAATTGACATGTAACGTGCAGTAACTTTAGCCTATCTGTGTTTGTTGATTAGAAACCTATTTCGATTAGTTTCAGACATGATGGAAAACGTAGCATGTCAAATCAATATAGAGGAATAAAACAAGTAATTTTGACAACGGGATTTTTCCCTTCTCAATTCCTTCATAAATAAATTTAAAATGATGGGCGGATGACCAGTCTGTCAATTCCAACCACAGCCTAAGTGTTGAGTATTGAGGACCTCTTGTGGTTGAAGATGGCAACGTTAATTTGCGTTAAAAAAATGTAACCGTTATTTTATTTGCCGTTCAAGAAAATCATAAATCTCAATTAAAATGTGTCTGTTGTAGCAATAAACGTTTATTATATCTATTCGTTAGCTGAGTTTATACAAACACATATGCACAATACAAAAATGGCGACAGACCTGCAAAAAATAAGAATAAAATTCCAATGAGGAAAATATCACAGAACAGATGATGTAAGGTCAAAGATATACAGGACTGATAAAGTGAATGTAGAAAATAACTGAAATAAGTATTCAATCAGAGTAAAGGATGAGAATTTGATATAGAAGGGAAGAAATTTAGTAATTATTATTTTGTTTGTTTATCTTATTATTATTATTTTAATTTTTTTGGGGGTTTATGGTTTTATCCATTTTGTTTTATTTGAGACCAGAAGATGGCGGTAATACAACGGTTACGGATGTAAACCACCTATAAAATACAAGAAGAAGAAGTAAGGTCAAAGTTTGTACTTCTGGTGTCATGTCAGCTTGCAATACAAGCAGCATGGTTCAATGCTGCTTTATACCAGCTTATCTTGTAATATCTAAATGAAAAATATGAACAATAAGAAGATCTTATCAGTCGATTGAAGAGCAGTTCGTAATTTATGAAGGTAACGTTAATCGAAAATATTTATCTAAATGCGGAAACTTTTGCGAAGTGCACTGAACTGACCTCTTACGACCCTAAACGTCATAAATGGCTAACTATAACGTTAGATAAGAGGAAAATCCGGCGAAGGACTGGCTACGTAATGAAATTAAAATGTATAGTATTTCCACTACTATAATACAATGTATTATATGTAAACGGATATGTGGGGCTTACATGCGTTACATGGGGTAGCTAGTTAGCAATATACATGTTTGCTGATGATTAAATCATTAACGTTAACTTAATGGTTGCAAAAATGTATTTCCCTCAGTGTGTGGCTTAGAAATGGCAGATGCAGTCGAAGAAAAAAGTCGAGGGCTTAAGTTCGCCGAACAACAACTCCTTCGACACGGTTGGGAACAAGGTGACATTTAGCTTAACTTACATTGTATTGTCAGCTTGCTGTCTCGTATAATGAGTAAAACGGTGTAGCCTACACGGATTTGCTGCAACAGCTCAGTATATGGGTCACTATGAATTATAACTTGACACTTGTTTTGATTTGGATTGGCTCATATTCCCATACTTCGTAAATGTATGTACTACTGATATCTCTATTTATATATATATATTGCTCTCTCTGTTCTTAAACTATTTTAATGTGTATTTATTCTATTTTTTTACCGTGTTTTACCCGTTTTACCCCTGTTTACATGTGAAGCACTTACACAAATAAAATTGACTTCACTTGACATGTTTTCCAAGTTGTCTAAATATTGGTGCATTTTCCCTATATCAGATTAAAGAATTAAAAAGTGCTTCCCAACACGTTTGTGGAAAAATTTCCTCAATGTATTTTCATCTGTTTAGCATTTTTACATTGAATGTATTGTAACTACAGAACCATACCTCCACCATTGATCATTTTCAGGAAAAGGGCTTGGCAGGGATGGAAATGGAATCTTGGAGGCCATCAAAGTCAAAGTAAAATGTGACAAAGGAGGGGTGAGCTTGTTACTTGCATTTTAATCAGAATCACACCACTGGATTCGAGCACAGAGACTGCTTGAAAAATGCTTAAATTAAGGACCAGGTGATCTTATTGCTATTGATGAAGGGCTCAGTAGTCTCTTGTTCTCATATATATATATCTCTATATATAGGCATGCATACACTCAAACACAATACCCCTGTTCAATATACTATATGTTCTAAAAACATCATGCAGAAATCAGTCACAGTAATGTTATTTGAGTGCACCCTGTGAGGTGAAAAGGCTGCAACAGTGACTTGCATTAATGGTCACATCAGCCTTGGATGGCCATAATACTCCACAGAAGTAATGAATTTCAAAATGCAGTATATAATGGGATGATGCTGCTCACGTGTAGTAGCCATTTCTGGATTTTTGATGTAGTATTTTCTCTGCAGGTTGGTCACAGTCAGGGGGAGCAGTTCACCTTCCACTGGTGGGACCACGTCTTCAACAAGGCCTCCTCCAACCTGGTCGTGGAGTCTGGCCAGGTCAGCCTTATCTAGCAGAGAGTGTGTTGTGGTGCGCTAGTGTACCTTTGCAGTCTCAGACTTTGCGATGCAGATCCACGTGCAAGTTGCTGCCCCGGAAAGAGCAGCAGTGGGGGATTTGTGGTGGATCTCTGGGGATCAGTGCTTACTGTGGTGCAGTCTACTCATCCTCATGTTCCCCAGCCTCTGGGCCCCAAGTGATACGGCCTCTCTTGTGACCTGTGACAGGATGGTATTAAGGTGAAGAAGATCGCAGGAGAGGAAGAGGAGGGTATGATATCCAACAAGAAGCCCCGCAAAGCAGAGATGGCCAAGGCCAGACTTTACGGACACTTTGTCAAGGTACTGAACCCATGGCGTAAAGTGTGTGTGTGTGTGTGTGTGTGTGTGTGTGTGGGTGGTTAGTTATTAAGATTAGGGCTGCACGATATTGGAAAAAATTAACATATCTTATGCGATATCTTTTTTTACATTTTATTTTATTTTAAAAAAAAATTTGTTTCAGATTTTTTCCCTTTTTCTCCCAATTTAGTAGCCAATTGAACCCCTATTCTAATTCAATTCCCCCCGTGTAGCAACCGCTAGAGAACCACCGCTGCACACCCCGTCAATCGGTACTTTAGGGAGGGCGCTACGTCCTCTACAGGGCGCAGCTCCTGACCGTGACACGCCCTGGGTCCTATCGTGCGCAGCGGTTCTCTCCGAGCCCCTCCCCCCACCCGGAAGCGACTGCCAATTGTCGCTTCCACAGGGCACCGGCCACGCTCGGCTATGGCAGGACCGGGGCGCGAACCCCGATCCTCGGAGTCAGTCAGCGCTCTTTACCGCTGTACCACCGCGGCGGCCGATATCTTTTTTGAAATATGAAAACAATACAGGAATACCATAATTTCACCAGATACATGCTGCTTTTAACTTGAATAGCTCTATTTGGAAATAATGAATCACTCTAGCAATGATTAGGGTGATATTGGAGGAAGAAATGAGGCCGTTGTTTAATACTCTGGTTGACTCACCATGACACCATCGTATTCACATAATATTAATCTATCAATCCAGGCTAAAGTCCATGATCCAACACGATAGGAATAATGTATGTTTCTTACCCTAAAATAAGGGGGCTTATCTGTGAATGGGTGGAAGAAGGGTGGTGTCTAGAAGGGATCCAGGAGATTACAAGAGGCTGTATATCACTGTTCACCGGTTTAAAACATGACATTAAGGCTGCAGTATCACTTTAGGGAATTAACACGAGTGACAAAATAGGTAAGTTAACATTTTATTATCCAAGAAACATTAAATCAGACTAAATTATATCGGACGGACTGTCTTCTAGATTAGTCATGGAAAATGCAAACCTTGCGAGGTTTCGTTTTGTATCAAGCAGCAAAAAAGTTTTAGTATAAGGTCATTGATTTCATTTGTCTTAACCTACATTGCGTGTTCTTCACACACAAAACTAAAACATTGCATCCTTCACGATGTCGCTACTGCACATTGCACACATTGCGATGTTGAAATGATATTTTGTGCAGCCCTAATTCAGTTCAAGGGGCTCATATTCTAGCGGGGGACCACTACATGTCTTTGAAGCTGATCCTTCCCTATTTTCCACCAGTCAGGCACCCTTTGGTCAGAGAAACAAACGGAACAGAAGTCTTCCGCTTCAGAGGACGGCAGCAAATCCGAGGATGAGGACCAAAGACTAGACCTTTCTTCCACCACCATGTACGAAGAGCTGCTGGCTTTGCTGTGCTGATATTCCCCTGTGCGTGGGCATATGCTTGCTGATTCTACACATCCTAACTTTGATTTTTACTTTCTCTTTGTGAATAGGCTGTCAGACGAAGACCTTGTGAAAGCTTGCGGAGGACGGACTGCACACAAGTAGGATGTTTGAATGATGGGTCCTTTGAACACTTGAGCTCTATTAGTTTTGAGTACTTTATAAAGTATGCAGGGGGAATACTGTACAAAAGCAATGATGATGGAAACAAAATGTCAAGCAGTGTGTTCACAATTATACTTTGTTATTTATCTATATTACTCTTTTGGCTGGTGTGATATAATGGTCAAGGAACTGGGCTTGTAACCTAAAGGTTGCCGGTCAGATTCCCAGGTAGGACACTGGGATACCCTTCAGCAAGCTACTTAACCCAGATTGCTTCAGTATCTATCCAGCTGTATATTGTGTAAAAGTTGTGTATGTCGCTCCAGATAAGAGCGTCTGCTAAATGCAAGTAATGTAAATACAAGCGTAGAGTTGAAAAATAAGTAATTGTAGGCCATAGTGCGCTTAAATAGTTTTTTTTTTTTACCATTGTAAACTCACTGTGCACACAGTCGAATACGAGGGCTCATTGTTAATTTTGGATCTACAATCTGTTTTCTACCAGAGGAGCCAGGCATGGCCTCAACATGAGTGCCAAGCTAGCCAGGCTGGAGAAACAGGAACTGGAGTTTCTGGCAAAGTATGGCAAGAAGACCGCCGGCAGAGAGACGACCCCCAACTCTGCTGCCCTTAGTCCCAAGGGAGGAGAGACTGAGAAGGATGAACGCAAGGGCACGAAGGCAAAGAAGAAAAACAAAAGGTCCGAGGATAAAGCCGAGAGAATGGCCAAAGAGGATGTGCAAAGAAGCGCACTTCCTGAGACGGATGAGCCGGCCATTGTTCCAAGAAAGAGGAGGAAACGCTCTAAGGAGAATCGCGAAACTGCGCTTGAAGGACAATCGAGCGTTCCTAGCACCGCCCCGAAAAGCTGCAAAAATAAAAACCGTTCATTTAAGGAGGAGACGTCAAGAGAGGAGGGAGAACACTGTGATTCTGAGTCTGAGGTAAAAGACGGCGATGTACGAGAAAGCGGTAAAAGTGGAGAAAATGCCTTTGCAGAGCAGGGAGATGAACATGCTTTGATCCCTGAGGTAAACCATGACGAGGTCGTTCCCAAAAAGAAGAAAAAACACATTAAGAATAAAGCGGCAGCATCTGTGGGAACAGAAGGGGACTGCAGCAACGGTGCAGAATTAAACACCACAGGGACTGTTCCCAAGAAGAAGAGGAAAGTGCACAATGATGCTAACATCTCACAGCTTGAGGAAGAGGACGATCAGAATACACAACAAGTGAAGAAGAACAAGAAGAAGAAAAGAGCATGTGAAGGGCAGGAGGAGGTGGAAGATGGAGGAAAAGATGAAACCAGGACCGTGAAAAAGAAAAAGAAGAAAAGGTCACAGGAACCTGAACATGATTGACAGGAAAGGGGCTAGGGAAGGAAATGGTGTTAAAGGATTTTTCCCTCCATCTGTAGGTTGTAGCTGTCATTTAGCTTTATGATGGGCTACCTTACACTGCTCTAAGACAGGCTCCCTTAGACAGAGCAAAGTAAGTCAAATCAAATGGGTCTTACCGTAATCCTTTACATATCTGACTCACCCAGTTATTACACTTGTGTTCGATTGGAATGCTGTTGAAGTCGGTCATTGACCCAAGTCAAAAGTGGAATGCTATTAACAGAAATAATTGTGTAGGGGGGGAAAATTTGGTCATTTAAAAAAATAAAAAATAAATAAAAGGACATTTCATATTTAAGGTAGGCTAAATATAGAAAAGAGCAGAATGACATTGGAGTAGAGACTGCAATGTTGGAACAAGCTGTGCATTGGTTTGTCCAAGCACAGGGCCAAGTATTGCCATTTTTGCATAAGTTTTGTGCCAAACGAATTCAAGCAGTCTCTTTATTGCATCACTTAAACTGCTTAGTAAGTTTCCCAATCTTATGCTGTATGCACTATACAGTTTTTTAAAATGGCAGTATTTAAAATGACAGCCATTGATTACAGGTAATGTAATGCACATTTGAAGGTCTTGCACATTTCTTAAATTCTACTGGAGAATTGTAGGTTTGCTCGTATGTCTAGTGGGATCTTAGCACCATGAACTCCTGTGGAAGAGTGATCTGCTGTGTACTGCCCTCACTAAAGAGAGTCCAGGGTGAGGCAAGCAAGCATAATGCTATATTTATGCTTCCCATCTATGAAATAAGACAAGGCATTCATTGGGCTCTAATTATTTGTGTCTGCCTTGACGGCATAGCCTTTTTAAACAAAAATAATAAAATAGATTTTACTTGGATGCTTGGCCATATTCTTTTGTCTTTTGAAAGGACTTGTCTGTCATTGTAACAAGGAATAATTTAAATTAAATCAAATTTCTTTTGTTCGTTAAATAATGTAAGCAGTAATTAAACACTTTTCTGAATTGCCCTGTTTCACTTTAAATCAATGTACTGTGAAGTAGTGCAATTAAAGAAACTATGGCATGTTCTGTTTTTTAATTGTAAATTATTCCTTTGTCTAAGGAATAGGCTGTAAAGTTGTTTATCAGAGAGTGTACTTTGAGCAGTGCTATTCTAGATTTATTCACAAAATCTTTTAAGTTCTTTTTACTTTTGTTCTTATGAAAATTTCCTACAAAAAAAGGTGGGAAAAAATGACTGTACTTCATGTCCTTTACTTTAAGGCCACTCAACACACACGGACACGTCCCACACTTAGTCTAAACCGCTTGTCTCATTTAGAAAGTGCAAATCACTTGCCTCAATTACTTGCCTTACACAATACCAGTTTAGAGATATCTAAAATAAACCCTGTTTCACTCGCTTCTATCCTACATACAGTAGACATGGAGGGTTATGATGGCAGACCGCACACAACCCCACACACACACACTGGTCAGTATGAGAGGTGAAGAACCAGGGTGAGTTTTCTCTCTGCTCGCACATGCTAAAGGGGAACAAAGGTCACATCCCTGATGCTATGCCAGTAGAGGGAGCAGCAGTGGAGAGGACCACACCGTGTTTAGAGAAAGTGTCCGTTCTCCTGGCAGGTTCAGTTTTGTGATCCTGATAAAGCAGATGGATTGCCTTGTTTCAAGTTTTTCCTCATACGTGTCTGAATTATATTCATCCTTCACACAATAATTCCATCCTTTTTCATTGTTTGGATTTTATAAATTTTTTGGGTGAGGGGTACAATACAATCGAATATTTAATTAAGCATTTAACAAGGTTCCATGGCATTTACATCACATTTAACATGAATGTAATATAAAAATAATTAAAACGTATGTAATAAGTCTTTGTTGGGCGAATGGAGCACAGTTCTGATTTGTAATTCCCATACTGTGGTCACTGTCCGTAACCCTCCCCGATAAATGTCATTGTGGTCATGTAGGCATACCCCTCTTCCCCTCATACCCTCCATTTCTTCCCTCTTGCTATTCCATGCTTTCCACTCAACTGACCCGTTTGCTCAGGAACGGGCGCTTCTGATGTTGCATTCTTCACGTCTGTGTTTAGTCTCTCTTGACTTTCTCACTAATGCACGCATGCACACACACTGGGTGGAAGTTGGGTGATTATGAAGCCCACAGTGAAAGCACGTGTGTGTGTGTGCATCTAGCTTTAAGAAAACAAAATATAGGTGAGGCAACTAATGGTGTCATAACCACACACAGTAATATTACAGAATTATAAGATTCTATGAACAGATGTTTCAATGTTATTATAATTGATCCATTGGTAGAACTACAAGTTTGGGTGGAAAAGACATGGGGGGGGGGGGCTAATCTGCAACTAAAGGATGAGTTGACTATTCGTCCTAATACCGAATATCCTCATGCAGATTGAGCTCAAACACCTCCCAAAAGGTGCCACTAGAGGGAGCAGCAGTGGAGAGGACCACATCGTGTTTAGAGAAAGTGTCCGTTCTTGTGGCAGGTTCAGTTTTGTGATCCTGATAAAGCAGATGGAGCTGTATGTATTGCCTTGTTTCAAGTTTTTCCTCATACGTGTCTGAATTATATTCATCCTTCAGCTTTTTCAGTACACCGCATGAAAATGCCATTGAATGTTGTTGAATAAATTTTTTAATAGAAGGTATAACCAAATATGATACAGAAATATATGCATATTGTCATTTGATGTGTGTAAAATATAGCTTTTTAAGTTCACTTCTATATTACATTAAGACACTTTACACTCTCTTTTAATACACAACCTTATATAGAAGATCTCTCACTAAGCTTTAGTTTGAAGAAGCAAGACTAATACAAAAATCATTATCTAATATAAAATAATTGAATAACAGATAAAATTATTTTATTTTAGAATATTAGATGGAAAAATATTTGTTTACATTGAATATAATATTATTACAATGTGATTAATTGTCACATATGAAAGGCTGGAATAATGAAAGCCATATTTCAGGCTTTTTATTTATCAGTGAACAAGAAATACAATGACTACATCTTTCTGCTTTGAGTTTCAACTTACATCCCAGGGCTGGTAGAGTTAACACCAAATGCACATTGCCGGCCACTCCTCCCCAAGTCCCTCCCCTCCCGCCCCTCTTTTTCCTCTCCCCTCCCCCTTTTCTGAATCACGGTATGAAAGGAGTGTTTCTCATAAGCATCTGCACTCCAAGGGGCATTGAGCCTTAGACCACCAGCCCAGCCGACACCCTGCAAGCCAGTGACAGAAAGTGAAAAGAGACAGACGGACAGTGAGAGAACGAGAAAGACATCCCTGTGACATGGAGGTCCCAGTCATCCGGCAGTTCCGTGGCCACCTAGGATCAGAGAAGCACCAGATGCTGGACCTCAACAAACGGCTGGAGGTGTACCTGAGCCGGGTGAAGTTCCTGGAGGAGGAAAACGAGCTCCTCAAGGAGGAGATCCAGAACTTGCAGAGAAGCAGGAACCGCCAGGCATGGAAGGAAGAGCTGGAAGGCCAGCTGAGGGTGGCCAGGGGAGAGGTGGAGGCGGTGTGGATGGAGAGAGACAGGGTAGAGCTGGAGATGGCCAACCTGGGCGAAGATCTTCAGGCGCTGGGGCTCCAGAGGCAGAAGGAGGCAGCCACCCAGGCGGAGGCCAGGAAGGGGCTGGCGGAGAGTAAGAAGGATCTGGAGCAGGAGAGGATGGCCCAAATCTGGCTGCGGGAGAAGGTGTCCCAGCTGGAAAAGGAGTTGCAGCTCCAGCTGGAGATCCACCAGGAGGACGTGTCACTCCTGCAGGCCAGTCTGAGCCACGCCCGGCCCGTCGTCGCGGCCCCTCCGCACACAGAGGCCCTCGACCTCCAGGATCTGAGCCACCAGTATTCAGAGAGGGCGACCCGGGTGTGGCAGGAGGCGGCGGCTGAGTACCAGGACCAAGTGAAGCGTCTGGAGGACTCGCTGTCCCAGGCCAGGGATCACATGGCTCAGGTGTCCCGAGAGAAGAGGGAGGGCTGTTTGATGGTGCAGCGCCTGGCCAAGGAGCTGGACGGAGCCCGAAATAAGAACAAGTTCCTGGAGAAGAGTGTTTCCCAACAAAGAAACAAAGATCTGAATGAGCTCGAGCTACTCCAGGTAAGTGGTGCTGTGCCAGGTAAAAGATACTGACCTTGGTACAGGAGAGTTTGGCTATTATACACTGAGGATCCTGTTTTATAATTGTACTAAAATATACATTTCAATAACATTTTATTGAAAAAAGTGATGTTCATTTTGTAGCAAAGCGCAACAGAATTATTTGAAGCACATGCAGGCTGATCCATTCGCTAAACACTGGTGTTACTCCAGAAGCAGGTTTAATTGGAAAAAAAGACCCTCCATAATGTGCCGTAGCCTAATTTTGGAATAACCTTACACATCTTCAGATATGACAGACATTTCTGCGACACTATTTTGTGGAATGGACAGTAAGGAGTGATGCCGCATGTGTTTTCAAAGCTGAATTAAAAGCCAAGCAGCATGTGTTCTGAGGTCAGTAGTACTGGATGACTCTCCTTTATAAAATCCTGCGGTAGGTCTGCCGCCAGGAACAATGACAGCATTACAGTGGGAAACACTCAACCAGCACATGCCTGCCGCACTCAAAAACCGTGTATAAGTGGGAGTCCCGTTGAGAAGGGACCTTTGTTCTTGTAAAATATGACTCAACTGATAGTGGCTCAACATTGCACAATGCCAAAGTCAGTCATCACTTGTAGGTTATTGCCATGTTAAATTATAAGTATGCACCTAATAGGAATCAAATAGGGATTACAATATATTTTAATACAATTGGTATAACATAGCAGACCTTACATGATCCATCCCTTCAACAGTGTAGATCTATCATATTCATTTAGGAAAAAATAAAGATTCCTATGTACAGATGAGGTTGGTTTGAATGAACAAATTGGTCTCAATACAGCTAGCTAGATTACATTAACAAACTACAGATGAGAATGGGTATATTTGACTGGGGACCTAATCTGTTGGAAACACAGGCAAGGTTCCACAGAACAAGCCAACATGCCAACTTAAAATTCTGACATTTAAAATACTTTGATTCACATTTTATGTTTCACATAATTGAATTATATAAGGTAATTACAAACTTTTGGCTAAGGTTTACTGGAATGATATCTTAAATTAGTTTTGTCTTCTACAAAAACCTCGTATTGTTTTCAACTTAAGCCAGCTGCAGCATTTGGAAAAGGCTGATCCTTTCTGAGTTCACCACAATGCAGGCTCAGTTTCTTTGACTCTCCATTTTGTTTCGGACAGGCTTGTGCATTGTGTACCTTGTCAATGTCTGGGCAATGGTTGGAAAAGCATTGTGCAATGCAGTGTTATCTCTCGCTGAAGTCTGTGAACTGTGAGGAGGCAAACTCATTTTAAATTCTAATGATCCCCTTCTTTTAAAAATTTTGGGATACAGGGGTGAGCTGGGTGGGCGGGGCTGCGGAGATCTTGGATCATGTGTAGGCAGACATTTTTCAGGAATTGCTTCCAGGTCACTTGAGTATTAAATTAGTTAAAAAGGTCAACAAATCATATTGCAGCTCTGTGAGATTGAGAGTTGCAATTTCTTACAAGAGTTACAAGCCCCATCTTTGTGTTTTGCACATGCTAAAATGGTTTTGGCCTTTGATGCTGTCACAATTCATTACAAGGCCTGCAATTTAGTGTTCATTGGGTTATGAGTCATGGGTTCATGTCTCGGCTGTGTTTAAAAAAAAATTATAATTAAATTTTTGTTAATCTTGTCTTCCTGTGTCTCAGGCCCATCTGGAAGCCCTGGAGGGTGAGAAGGCAAAGATGAGGGACCAGATTTCTGACATCATGGATGACAGACACAACCTTCTGCAGCTGAAGATATCTCTGGGGTTAGAGGTGGCCACCTACAGGTACAAGTCTCAGACATGTCCTTGTTCCCATCCATCCCTACGCTTAAGTACTAAGGCCCGCTCCACCATAGTGTTCATCAATCAGACCATGATCTGAGTGCAAAATGGAATACTAACCTAATTATATACAGCTCAGTGGCCTCTTTGTTACGGTCTTCATTCAGCATCACCTGCCTGTCTTATTATTTACATAGTTGTTGCTTGCCATGTCCTAAGAATTTCATTGTTCAGAATGACCTTGTGTTATACTGTGCACTTGATAAATAAAAACACTTTGACTTTGACTGTCGACATAAAACTCCCTGTCATGTCCCTTTAGTTTAATACAACATAGAAAACAGAAATGTCCAGGTCTGGGTCGTAAATAGTTTTTTGTTTTGTTTGTTTTTACCAGCCTGTGTATGCTTCAGGCTGCATATCTTCAGTCTGGGAAGAGCACAGGCTGGAATGCAGTTGTCATGGACCTTTGGATTTGTTGCTTGGGAAGGAGTAGCGTTCTAAAGAGAGGGTCATTGGACAGATTGGGGCCATTTTTTTCTTGAGTAGAGAAACTTTGGAGCTCATTATTGAAAAGGGATCTTTTCTCTCCTCCCCCTGTATTGACCCTGGTCCATCTGCTGCTGAAAACAACAGCCACAGCACGCTGGGAGTGTGTAGGAGTAGAGGGAAGGAAACAGACAGGATAAATGGCACCTCAATGATTTTCTTTAGATAGCTATATCAATTTCATCCCCGAGGCCAGCAGGTTACAGCAGTACTTTCAATCCATAGCGTTGCACACAGCAGTTTACAGCAATACTTTCAATCCATATGTGCACCTACATGCAATTCAAGCCATTCAGTCAGAATGCTTTTGTTCCTGTATTGCCTAAACTCTCATCCCTTTTACACTTCATAAAGATTGGCAGAACAGTTATGAATGGGCTGGATATAAATGTATTTTTTTTAATGTATATTGAAATCGGAGCAGTGATATTCGCAGTAATGTTGCACTTATATAACGCAATTGGAGCAGTCCTCAATACGGGGGTGTTAGTGCTGCTCGGGCTGATGGGAACGGCTGTGTCTGTCCGCCTGTGCGTCGGTATGTCTGTGCGGCTTTATGAGACTGAGACCTCCTATCTCAGGCAACGCTAGCAAGATAAAGGGAATGACAGCAGTCTACCCCAGATGGCCAGACAATAAGATAGCTGTCACCGCATTACCATAACAACAGACTCTGCCTGCTGCTTTTGTTCAACAAAAGGCACCACCCACCTTCCTATCCCCTAAACTAAACTTTAAAAAAATAATAACTTGATGGAGCAAACAACTTCTTAAATGAGTCCTTGTCAAGTCATGGTACATTTGTTTTTTCATGCTCTTATGCTTTTACCAGTCATTAACAAGAAGACAAAAAAGTCTGATATCTGATGTCATCGTGTACATTTCAGTCATATTTGACATTGCTATTTAAAATTTCTGTTGGTGTTTTCCTTTTGAACCACCCAAAGCTTTAATTATGTATCATTTTCTATAGTGGTCACTATTGAAAACCTCTGCTTTACCTGGTTTGTATGTCTCTTTTATGATTAAGTGTGATTCATCTAAGCACATTTCTCTGACCATGTTTTATTTTGCAGAGCTTTGTTGGACAATGAAAGTCTGAGAGTCGACAAGCCTTCCATCAGCGATCCCTGGGGGTCCTTCACAGTTGGTATGTCTCACTGAACCACAGATGCATTGTATATTAGTGTAATTGAGGAATGTAGAATTTTCTTTTTAACTTTAACCTTATGCATAAAAAAGGTTATAACTTGAAAGATTTTATGCCCATGAATGTACTAAATATTATTTTGCATTTAAGAGCTGTACTTTATATTGCAATAACATTGTATGGCCAAACTCTGGAAGATGTGTCTTATAAATTATTTGTAGAGCAATATCCTATGGTGCACTCAGAAAGATTAATATGACCCCTATTTGCACATACCCACATAATTCTTACGATAATGGGTTATGTGATTCTACACTGAATGTGCTTTCTGTTCGGTAATGTAAGCTTCCCATAGTGGTCCCTAAAGGTCATTCAATCACATGACCTTCCTGTAATTTAAACCAGATGGAAGGAAAAGATGATCAATATCTACCCATTAAAACCTATCCTGTCTAGTCCCTGTGAGAGCTTTCGCGTATGCTTGGCTAGTCCTTATCTAATTCAGCATGCATTAGTTTAATACACATTTATTCAAAATCCTTTTAAAATATTTTTTTAAATCCCAGGTGTTTTATGTTAAGCCACTTTTAGTTTCCGGAAACATTAATGGTCAGACTATTTAATTAATTAGTGTAAATAGTATTCTGTATATTTCTATAGGACATATTAAATATAGAAAAAATTATATCAACCCATTAACTACTGTAAACTATTTGACCTCAAGTTATTCTGTTTTTTTTTCCATTTGATGGTTCTTTGTTCCCACACAATGGACGATTTTGTATTTCCTGATAACTAATTGGCATTGCCTGCACCTGTAACTGTGACCATTCAACAGGATATGTCCATTCAAATATATTTTTTGCTGTGTCATTTGCAGATGGTGGGTCCAGCCATTGTAGTGTTAAGCAAAGACTTCAGACCACACACAATGGCAGCCATATCACCACCCCAGTTTCTATTAAGCTTGGGGAAAGGACCCAAGCCATAGCAGGGGCCATGACAATGACACCAGTCCAAATCTCACAACGAGATGCCTCTAAGCACAAGCCCAAGAGTGCTGGATTTACCGAAAGACAAGGCGGTTGGAGCGTGGAATCCTCTAGGCGTGCCGCTTGGTCAACTCCTTACCCTAAAGAAGTGTTGAAAGGAAAGGGCTTGATTGAACCCTTCAGGAAGAAGGAGGTCCAGGAAGAGGTTAGTCGTGTTGCCGCTCTCTCAACTACAAGATCACTGGAACTAGATGCTGCTGGCGCACCGATGGAGAACTGTAACATTGATCAGCTGGTTACAGGCGGCTCAGATGTCAGCATGGAAGAAACGGGAGAAAAAGAAGAGCATTCACTCACTGCAGGGCCTGAAAAACACGCAAGTCTGAATGCCACAGAGCCCAATGCTGAGCTGCATTCTGCTGCTTGTCACTCAACTGTTTTCAGCCCTGATATGCCTTCCCAATTCCATCCAGAGATCCAAGCACCCGCCAGCCCCAAAGTCACACTGAATCTCTCCGAGGCACATGAATCTCCAGAGGATTCTGAAGACATGGGAGCAGAAGTGTCTATAAGAAGGGATATTGAATCTGCACATGCTCCCTTACTTGCTTGGGGAGAAGAGGAAGAAGTGCAAGAGGAGATTGAACGGGCAGTGGCTAAGGCCTCTGAATTTGAATTAGCATCAGGGTCTGATATCAAAGACAAAGATTGTGGCTTTAATTCAACAATTGATTACAGTAATCTCAGTGGTTTCAATCAATATGAGCAAGCTGCAGCAAAATGTGACTCAATTAGGTCATTAGAAGCCACCATTCTTTCAGAAGAAGGGGTTTTGAGTCATGAGGGCAAAACAAAAGAGGCTCTAAGTAATGAAAATGAAAATATGATTAAAGAAAAGTGCAATGGAGATGACTCACCTGGTCGATTTGAGCCTGAAGAACAGGTAGAAGATGAATTGGTGCCAGAGGAAGACAAAATGGATGCATGGGATAGAGACAATATATGTAAGACAAAGGCTGACAGCACAGACAAAAGTGAGGAAGTGGGCCATGATATTGAATATGAACCGAGAGAAATGAGAGCGGGAATGGATGAGGCGATAGAATGCACTGCAATAGAAAAAAATGAAAGAGATTTAGACACTGAACATATGGTCGTTTCTGCTGATGAAGATCCCGTCCCAGACTCCCAAATAGATGGAAATCCAGATGATATCCAACAACAGCAGGCATCGTCAGACGCAGAGCAGCTGGACTTTTCTGAGGAGGATGGAGACGATTCTCAAAATGCCTGCCACTCATGGAGGACTGAGGGTGGAGACCTGGAGAGCAATGGTAGCTACTCTCTGGAGAACACTATTGCCGACACACGCCCGCTGATCCGTTACAAGAGTGACGAGGCAGACATGAACACTCAGGCCTCGCAATTAGGCGACAGTGACTTGAGTGATGATGAAGGCAACGGTGACAAGGGGGGCGGAGCTGGATGTTGGGGAGAGGACAAAAGAAGGGTTATCACATCCAAAAGCATAGAGTTCATGGAGGATCTGGAAGAAGAGCCTGAGAGGTATACAGTGAAAGAGGAGGCTATTGGAGAAGAGGGAGAAGAGATGGATGCTGCCAGCAGTCCAACAGGGGAGGAAATGATCTTCATGAATGATGAAGACGATGAAAGTGAGAGAGTCGTGGAAGAGGGCATGGCTCCATTGCAGGATGAACCCACTCTTGTGGAAGGACGCACAGAGCCCATAACAGATACAATGGAAAATAGCAGTGATGAGGAAAATGGCGGACACAGATATGTGGTGCAGGGGAGGGATTCACTATCACTCAGCAGTCCAACTGGGGAGGAAATCGTCCTCATGAACGATGAAGCTGATGCAAGTGAGAGTGTCATGGAAGAGGGCGTGACTGCATGGCAGGATGAAACCACCCATGTGGCCGGGCCCACAGAGCCCATGACAAATATCAGTGAAGAGGAAAATGGCGGACACAGATATGTGGTGCAGGAGAGGGATTCACTATCACTCTATTCTAATGATGACTTGAAAGGTGAGACTGTAGACAATGAGGCGGCACTGGGACTTCAGACTGAGTACTGTGACAATGATCGAGAGGAAACAAAGACACCAGATTCTGTCAATAGTAGCAGGTATTTGAGGTCACAGAGTCAGTCAGACACAGAGGACAAAGTCATAAGATCACATACTGAGGCCTTAGTTGCAACATTTTCATCTCCTACGAACGTATTGCAGGACTCGTACAAACAATCACCCTTTAGCGGAACTGTAGCAGTATCACCAACACAAAACATGGATCCAGATGAGGGTACAGGACAGGGCGAACACACTGAGGATACAGAAGTCCTTACTGAGAGGAGAGAAGAAGGACAGAACCTGTCTATGCTAACTAATGCGGACTTCACAGATAAGCTCTCTCTACACAGTGAGCTCAGCAGCACCATGGGGAGTCTAGTTAATACTGCCAACTCTGACTTAGATGAATACAGCTCTGAAGATGACTCACCCAATGGCAGTCAATTCTTAGAGCCTATCAAACAGGAAGAAGTGGCTGTGAATCAGGAGGATTCGGTAGGCAGAATCAGTACAAGCCGTCTTTCTGAAGGCATTGGTGAATCAGCAGGGCATTCTTTAGAATTTGCTGACCCTGGCCCAGAGAATGTAACAGAGGACATTACTGACCACAGAATAGAAAGTGACGTATTCCTACAGGATCAAGGGGATGTGGTGGAGAGCCCAAGTGCAAAGCTATGGGGACATGAATCATTTGTTCAAAGTGTTGAGAACATAGCTGAATGTTCACAGATGCTTTCCCACAATGAGGACAAAATTGGCACAGATTGTGTTGCTGAAGAACAGTTGAGGACTGCCAGCCAGCCCTCTGGATGTTCTAACATTGTATCAGATGAGGAGGATGGTAGCTTCAAGTTTAAGGAAAATGAAGCACTATCCCAAACCAATGGGAAATGCTATGCCCATGACAACTTACTAAGCACTACTTTACATGAGCATACCAGGAGCTCATCCAAGATGAACGATGCTGCACATAATCCCAGAAAGGACCTGGCTTTCGGAGTGTCATGGGGAGACACGGAAAACCTCTTGGAGGCAAGTGAGCACACTGGAGGAAACATGGAGATGTCTCAGGCCCCATCTCTACAGGTCAATCAGCTCTTAGGTGGGAAGATGGAGGAACATGGAAGCCATTCAGATGATTCTCTGGAAGAAGGGGATTCCTGGTCTTCCGGGGAAGAGTAATAAGCACTTCCTGAGGTCAGGGGGAAGTGCTTAAATAGAGAATCGTGTTCCTACTCTTTTATACTCAAATTAACTTGACAGCTGAATAGAATGTGTGTTTCATATATCTGAATGACAATGCCATATCTGGATTTGTAATACACCTCCTCAACAAAACAAATTATTTTCTATTTATGACATCAAACTCACCAAAATAAGAACCTTTACCATGAGGTAACCACAAGCTTACATAGCATACCTTGTGCTAAAGTAGGGTAGGACTATTAGTATGCCTGAAACACCAAGGCTGTGAATTTATCTCATGGTAATGTGCCTGTCAAAAAATGCCTTAACATATTCCCTCAATATGTCTATGTTTTAACACATCTTCAGTAGCATCTATTTATTGTGTCAAAATAACAAAGCAGATGAACATTGTGAGCCATTTCTGCAAGAGAGCTTTCCACAATCAAGTCTGGACCAGCATATGTTTACCTAAATTTGAGCCCTGTGTTGAAAGAGCATGTTTAGCTAAATGTGAGCCCTGTGTTGAAAGAGCATATTTACTCTAGAGCAAATTCAAAAAAAGGTGAACCCTGTCATTGATTACAATGATTGATTTTGTATTGATCAGTAAGAATGAAAAAAGTGCAGCAGTGTAGTCACCAGCATCTGTCTTTTTTCTGTGTTGAGCAGTTGGATTGATCTATTCTTCAGGCACACTGGTGACTTCCTTTTCAAAATTTTCATTTACACTGAGAACAGTCTGCACTTCCCATCCTTTATCCTCTGATATAATCCATAACTAGGCATTTGTTGCAGAAGTCAGGGACCTGTTTTCTAAAATGATGTGTTCTGCAGATGTTTGTAAATCCCTGCCTTTGTGGACTCTCTCCTAGTACCGGAGGGAGGTTTTATAAACCTGAAACCAAACCAATTCACTGGAGTGCACTGCTAGTGGACTTATTGTGCGTCTCAAAAAATATTGTTGTTATTTAACTGCTCCTTATTACATATGAGGAGATCTTATTTAAGCTCCTCAAATGTAACCTGATCAGTTTTCAAACAACTGTTGACAGCCAGAAACCAGTTACATAGTACTTGACCTTATTACTGAAATATATCATTTATATGGAATGAAAGCTTTTACAATTTTCAATTTTTCTAATATTTTAAAAGAAACGGACTATTATTAGATCCATACCATAGGAGACCATGCATACATGTGGGTTTCACTGCAAAACAATGCTCTGTAAAATCACAGCCACATTTTCAGGAATTGGTTATGTAAACTCATTAGGTAATGTAATTGAGCCAATTATAGTATTACTGGTTTGAATAATAATAATAATAATAATAATAATAATAATAATAATAATAAGATTGTGGTCATGTTAATAAGAATCAATGCAAAGCATGAACAGCACAATGGATGTATGAATTTCTACAGTGAGTGGAATATAGTTTTTTCACTCAGCAAATATGTGCAATATGACAGGTATTTCATTCTGCAATACAACATAAATTATCCTTTGTTAATTCAGACGGATATGGCAGCACTTGGTAAAGCAGCAGGTAGGACTTCTAAGAGATCCTTGCAAAGGCTGCCACTGAATTCACATTCACCTCTTGACATGATGCCTGCCTACTCAGATATGATACAGGGAGGGTATATAATGAATTCTAGATTGTGTATTGAAGGGTGGGATCTTTGAAGGCTGGGTGGGAAGGTTATGTAAACTGGACGTGTGCACACCAACTCAATAGCACTGTATGTGAACATGGGATGGAAAATACTCACCAATAACAGTGGTACAGGCTAGCCCCTGGCTTTAGAAACACAGGCTTCAAGTTCAGAATTGACTGTTTTAAATGTAAGTTAAAAAGCATACTTATTTTATGGGATCACATGTTAACGGTCCCTCTGAGTAAGGCGTACCTCTGAGAACTCTTTAGTCAGACACTAATTTGTTGCCTTTGGTACTTTTATAACACATTTCTGGGTCCTTTGTGTGGTTGTCTTGCTTTGATTGGTTCCTTGTGATCACCCATAAACTGTAGATTTGCAAAAAAGCTAACCTTGTATCATTATGGAAAATAAACTAATTTGCAAGCGGTTTGGTGTGTTTCAGTCTTATCAAATTGTATGGCTCTGAATATTGGTGACTTTAGACTAGTAATATCCAATATCCAAAAATAAAAAAATCCTTCAATAAAATGGATAATGAAATGAATGATATAAAAAATTATGGGTTTGATTCATGGAAAATGCAATTTTTTTTTTATTAAAGGTACTTTTAATTAAGGCACTGTGTGAGTTATAATTAGTCTGTTTGTCAAATATAATAATGACCTTTTTTTGAGAGGATAAACAGAAAAAATAAATAGCAATTTTCTGCCTCATCCAAATCGCAAAACAGGATCTCCCACCTCATCATTTACTTGAGAAATAAAGTCTAGTTTTCACTTCCCCCTTGCCTGTTTTCAGTGTTCATTTTCAAAATCTCCAGAAAAACAGTGTGGGGGCCCTGTCTTTGCTGGGTTGTGCCTTAGCATCACTAGCCTTTTTGCAGGTTCACTGGCAAGACAAACTTCTGTCCTTAAAAGGGAAAAACAGGTCTGGAGGAGTGAGAAGCAAAGAAGAAAAAAAAACAAGCAGCCAGGCAGTCAGGAACAATAGATGACCTCACCTCCTTCTCTCTTTTCTATCCTCAGCCTTCTTTTCCTTCAACCATTCATTTGTTCATTTTCAGAACAATGGCAGCTATTTTAAAAAGCAATCCCCTCTCTCTCCCTGCCCCTCATTCACCCCGCACCACCTCTCTTTCTCTCTCTCTCTCTGTCTCTCCCTCGCTCTCTCTGTCTCTCCCTCGCTCTCTCTCTCTCTGTCTCTCCCTCTCTCTCTCTCTCACACACACACACACACACACACACACACACACACCACCTCTCTCTCGCTCTCTCCCTCGTTCTCCTCACCCTACCTCTCTTTCTCTCTCTCTCCCCCGCTCTCCCTCTCCAATAATGGATTTCATAAAGTGAAAATGCAAAGGCCCTTCTCCAGCGGCAGCCTGTCTAAAAGCCTATTCATAGCAGGAACATTGTCTGCTGTAATGAAATGACTTCAGCTGCCTTTAATTCCTCTCCCTATTCCCTCTCCCGCGCCCAGCCTTTACTCTCACCCAAGACTACTAATCTTTGTGAGGCTGCTCCATATGCTTGAAATTCCCTACCTGATGGACCTTACAAGGAAAGTTGCATTTCATTGAATTTAATACTGTAAAATCTTGTCAATTTGACAACTATATTATTTACAACTGAACACATTTTAGGTTTGCCAAATACAATCATGACATCTGTTTTGAATTCATTTTTATTTTCAATTACATATTTACTATATTTTGTTTACACAGTGTTGAGTAGGTTGTTTAGATCCGAAATATTCTGGTCTGAATACTTGCAAGCCACTGTATATCATGTATGCAATAGCCCGCTGCATGCCATTATAACAAATAAATATGTATCACTTCTCTCTCTGTAAACTGTAAATCAATTTTATCACCATAATATGCACCAAAGGTCACTGGTACACAGTATGACAAAGGTTTCTTTATATAAAACTATGAAAGCGCGGAAATGTTTTTGCTGTCTCTCTGGGACACCTGTTTTCTCATGTGAATTGTGGTCATTTCCATTGTGGTCTTATGATGAGTCCCCAGTGTGGTTAAGTCTGATGAAACTGCCTGCAAGTCTTATATTGGTCTAGCCAGTTGAATGCGGAAGTGCTATTTTAAAAGCAGCTCATATAGTTTATAATCCAGAGATTCTGTTCCCACCCACTCCACCACGCCCCCCCTCCCCCCCCCAACCGTCCCTCCCTAGGCCCCTGCAGGAGACACAGATAACATAAAAGTGGCCTGACTCTCTGGAGTGTGATACACTTCCCCGAAAGCCATCTGTTCCTCTGAAATCCATTTACACCACTATATATGTCCATACTGGCAGATTGATCATCTGAAGCATTAGTCATATGCATAAGTGCCATTGGGAGGGTGGGGCCTGGGGGGCACCTGTATCTATGAATGGCATTCTATGAACCTGGTCAATTTTACACCAATTCAGACCACGCTGTGATATCGTACCGCAATGTTTTCAAAAGCGCTTCACCATGGCTTCCATTTTACATGAACTTAGTTAAAACTCAGTCTGCTTTATATACCCAATGTTGTCCCGACCCAGAGACAAATACAAGGAGATATTCATAAGTTAAAATTAAGTGCATGGTGTAAGCCATGTTTTTACATGGGCTTCAACAGCAGGCAATAATATAAGACAGGATTCATGACATAGCTTAAACCCAATAGAATTTTTTTGTCCATATTTACTAATTGATGCATGTTAAATTATGTATTAATGAAACTGAACAAATGCTTGTTTGCCTTTTACAGAAGAAACACATTTTCACCTTTAGAAACAGTTGTGTCTTTTGGTGGCTTGGATAAAACTCTTTAAAAAGAATCCACATATTTAGCTTGACCATTTAGTGAAACAAAATGCCATTCAGATGGTTTGGATGATAAACAAAAACAAGTGTACATTCATCTAGTCAATCAACATAAATGGTTATTTCATCAAGTGTATCATTTCAGAGGCTAAACAAGACTGAAAATGTAACCAATAATGAAGGAGTAAATACGCATTACAACTTCACAATAAACTATTTTAAAAATAGAAGCCAGGATTAGGTCACTAACTGATGCTGAGAACCTCTATTTTTAAGATAACAACCCTCAACATCATAGACATATTCTCTCTTACAGCAAAGTGCTTATTGGCCACTTACTGGCAGTGGGTTAATTGTATAGTATGTATGACAGACATCACTGTGGAAATGGGTCTAGTCAGATTTAATAAAGCCACTTACTGTAAGTGATTATCAGTGAGTCAGTGAGTGACAGTGAGATGAAAGGATTGACTGTGGTTCTCCAGACATTAAGACAGAGCCTCAACATACCGAAGCCAGTATGCCGATGGTCTCATCTCTCTGGTCACAGCTGTCAAACTGCTCTTAATAGGGAAACCGTATCTGACGAGACTATTCAAAGACTATGCAAAAACCACTGCAGTCACTGACAGGACTGTACAAATCAGTCTTGGATTTAGATTATTTTCTTAATTTAGAATCATCTAACAACGGACTCTATAGTTCTTAGTTAAAAGAATAAGCGACACAATAGCAACGGTTATGATTACAATATGATTACTAATAGATTGACTTGGTATTTTATTTTGGAGTAAAAATATACAGTCAGTATATACTGAAAGCATTGATGTGGTCTTTGATAGAACAATCTGTAAATGATGATGATAATGGGTATATTGTGCTCATCTTCTAATACAATCAAAAAGTAAAACGGTAAAGAACAGCTCTTTCAATTTGCTACGTGGATCTTTAAGTTTGGTAAGTATTTCTTAAGAGCATTGCATCTATCAATTGAGGAGGTAATGATTCATGCTTAAAATTGGTCAAAGGCAATTAAAAACAGTCATCATTTGCAATGTACTATATTTGGACATTTTGAAATGAAAAGCTTGTTTTGTGCACACACATATAAAACGGTAACACCTTATGTGACAGCAAGCATAATAGAGCTTGATTTAGCCCTGACTGCAGTGCAATGGCATTGAAAAGTGAACACTGATGCAGAGGGCGTGGGTCCAGTCTCCAGCCAGAAGTGTGTTGTCCTGTCGGAGACATGATCTCAGCGGCTGCCCAGGACAACGGCAGCTGACGGGACCAGCTGACGCTGCGGTCAAAAGCCTGTTAGAGGAGATAATTTGTTTAACCTTACTGCCCGGGTCTTTGCCACAGGACTGAAAGGCAGTTGATATCGCAGGGAGGGCCCTTGGGTTTTTTCTGTAGTTCAAATGAATATAAATGTCATGACTGTAAGCCGCTCAGCCACACTGCTTCTGAACAGCAGTACCTCAGATGAACCCTCGCCTCTGGCGTCCTACACAGTAATGCTTCCTCCCCCTTGTCCATCTGTCCCTCCCCTCTGATGTCCTACTGGGGGGACTGACTCCTCATTGCCCCAGTCAGTCTCTGCTAAAGACTCACCTGTTGTCTTTAAAACTTTAACTAGAGACCCGGAGATGTGTTACAAAATGACACGTTATGTTTCGGAGTTTAAGATTTTACCCCCCATCAGGAAGTTACACTAATAAATCATGCTCCAGGGGCCTGTTCCAGAACGCAAGATTACCGAGTTATCTGGATAAATGCACCTGAGTAAAACCAGGAACAGCTCCATTTACTTCCGTCCATGTTCCAGATTCGGGAGGGTTCCGGGTTTTACTCAGTGCAGTTATCCAACTCAGTAAACCTGCTTCTGGAACAAATCCTTCTATCCATACCTCTCACAAATTCCCCTGATTATTAATATGTTTACATTTTAAGCATATTTAAAAAAAAAATTATTATCTTTTTATTTTATATACTTATATTTGCATTTAGTCTTTAGAATTGTACACATATAACTTGAGTTGATAATACACTTTGCTCTGCTGTCCCAATAGAATGGACTACACATATGTGTACTGATAAAAAGTAAGAGAATGCACAGGACAGAAAGCAGTGAGAATGAAAATTTAGCGGCTAGCAGATATTCCTGACGTTATCCATGTGTTCATATTAATAGGATACACCACTACATCAGCTTTGCAATCTACAGTACGTGATACAGCAGTGAGTTTCATTAAATTATTATTATTTTTTAAATTATGGAGCTCTATAGCACCACCATGTGCTTTGAGGTGGCCAGTACTTTGATACAAGCTTGAATGTACCAACCAACTTTCAGGTCCATAGATTGATTGTACAATCAACTTTTGTAGAAAGAGAAGAATTGCACTGTTTTACATTAAAGTCATTAAGTTTTTTGATTTTTGTTTTGTAGGATGCTTTGAGTTTGGTTTCAAGTTTCAAGGTCATATGGAGCAGAAGTTATTAGTGTTTAAATATTGCAATTTCAAAAGCTGCCAACTTTCATACAAATCACCCATGTGATTAGGCCAAAGATGAGAAACAGAGAAAATGGGAAATAATATTCCAAAATACCACCAAATAAAGATAAAGGCAACTAACCCCTTACACATGGGCTGCCATCTGGTGGACGCCTGGGAGTCTGCATCCGTATTGACCACTCATGGACATCCAAGTGGACTGGACTTTATGAATCTTCTGAATCCAGGTAAACTGACCAGGATAAACAATGACAGAGAGCATAGAAGTTTCCCAAAATGCCTCACTGAAAGGCACAACAGATGTGCTGGTCTCCTTTCTGGCACAGATATAGGCTGCACACTGTAACTGAACACTGTAACTGAACACAGACACAAACCGTGAATAATAAAGACAAATGATCCATACCTCTTTTTAGGTCAACTTGTCTATTTAATATATAAAATACGGTAAAACATACGCAAAAAGGGGTAGGTATCAAGGGACAAATGGATACTTTGGTACAATAACAAACACTTTTTTTTTTTTTGTAAAAGCAGTATAGAATTTTTAATAACATATCAGTGCATACTTTGTTTATGAAAATATACACAAATTGTATATCATTCTCCAAAAACAACAGAAAAAAACATCTTTTTACAACAAAACTCAAAGCAGACTAGCCGAACACAATATATTAGCTATAATTTCTTTTAAACTTTTCCTCAGGTACATTTCTTTGTGGTTTATATTCTTGCTGATAATACATTTCATTTAAAAAAAGAAATGATATAACATGATTAACGCTTTGCTTGTTTTAATCCCCATGCATTTCCATTGAAATTGTCTGTGCCTGGAAATAAATTAAATCTTCCTTCCCCCACGTAATTATGTAACCTTTTGACATTTGATAAAAATTGCAGCATTGTACTGGTAATTTCATTCAGTTTTCTCCTCCATTACTTTAAATATACTAATATTACTACAATATTGTTTAATAAACCTTGCAATATTAACAGCACCCCTTTTGAAGAAAACAAAACAAAAATTTAAACTAAAAATGTATATTTATATAGTATTTATATAGAATAAAATAAAAACCAAATAAAATAAGATGGCTATACTACACCAAACGGCAGAAAATTAAAATGGCTTCTCCTTATTTTTATTATTATTATCATTCATAGTAATAACAAAAATAATAGCAATAATAACATTCTTTTTTTTTTTTTTTAAAAGACAACCGTCACCAGCACAAATTAACACCAGAAAAAAAGTGAGATTTTAAAAACTTCATTGGAAATAAGGGGTGGAAATTTGTAATTGGAAATTTATTTTTATTTTTTTATTTTTTTTAGAAGATTGTCTTTCATTTTGATTACACTGACTCATGACATAGTTGTGACTGAGATCCATGACAGCGTTTGTACAACGACTCGCCAATGCCAGCAATCGAAGCCAAACACACAGGTAACAGACAGGGCAGCTTCATGCAGCATTGTCCACCCAGAGTCCAAACCCAACCACGTTCAGAAAACTGTCTACAGATGTACACGCTCATGTGAACAGCTCAAGACTATTCTCCCTGTCTGACATGCAGTGCAGCAACATGTTGTTCAAACAGCCATCACACCCAGTGCTTTCCCCTGCCATCAGTCTCATTGCTATATTGTCCCCAGAAATGGCAACATACCTCATCAGTACTGGTTACAGCAAAGCGATAGCTTTGTACCTCGTATGCAAGTGATTCCGGTGATCCCGTCTTACCAATTAATTAAATGCTACACAAAACCCTTCTTGTTTCTGACAGATAACGTTCCGATCATCACCTCTTTCAGCAGCCTTCTAAAGAGCTTTCCGTAAACTGCTGAACACCAAACGGCGCGGAGACGGAGACGGAGACAGAGACAGAGACAGAGACAGCGGCACAAGGCGATGCAGGGTGCAGCTTTCACTGCACAAACCTGGACCAAAGCAAAGGTGAAACGTGTCTCATCTACAGCGCCGGACTGTGCTTTCCTTTCCTCTGTGAGTGACAGACCAGAACGAATCAATGAAGGGCACAACATCAAAACAGGGAAGCACGGACTTATGGGATACTGGAGGGGTGGAGAAACGTTTCTGTGAAAACCGGGCATATTTATTATTTAAAACAATGCATACACAAACTAATTTAGCCTTTGCTGAAATGATATTCAGGCACATGTACTCAACCAGAAAGGGAACCGTCTCCCATTGCTACTCATTCTGGTGGGAGGATTGGTTTGAAGTTTGGCCCTGACACATAACAAAGGGTGGTTGTTGGTTGTCGGGCTGTGGACATAATAAATAAATCAAGCTCGTCTCAAAGCTCTCGTTTGTGACAATCACCTCCAACACAATTGATACCAACAGTCTCCTATGGTATCAGCCTGTACTCTCTGCACTTCTGAGAACGCAACTCAGCAAAACAACTACGAATACGGGACAGCTGCCAAAGCTCTTAAATGAAGTGTAACCCAAATGAGGATCCTGCTTCACAGTTAACAGGAATAATAATGGGCCTAAAATCTCCATATAGTCTGCCAGACTTAAAAAATATTTAATCTTTTATCACTCAGATACAATAAATCCACTATAAAACATTCAATATACGTGGCAAATTGGACATCATTTTACAGTACTCCAAAATTGCAATATGTGTCAGAAAATTTACAAGTAAATTCACTTTAAAGAAGTTGCCCAACTTATTACATATCCTCTGCTATCTTATGTCAGAAGTGCAAATGTTTTCACGTGGACAGCAATTCCACCTTGAACTGTACACTAGAGTTTGAAGGGTCTTTTGAAAGAGCCTGCTTTTGGTATTACTGAGTGCAGAGGAACTTAGCCCAGCTTTAGCACAGGTATGAACGATGGATTTCATAATCCTTGGCCTACACAACCATTCTTCTGGCCCCTGGATCTGAGGACACTTCAACTGAAGAACGTGGTTTAAGAGGCGAGTTGAGCAGAAAATGGATATCACATACAATGCATTAGGAGTAATGGGTCCGGATAAGAGACAAGGTGAGGCAGGGTGTGTACATGAAGTAACAGGAAGTGATGGAAAGTGTACGCAGATATGTGTGTGTGTGTGTGTGTGTGTGAGTATATATATATACACGCACACACACACACACACAAACATGTATTTAGTGAAGCACCATGCTGACATTGCTGAGGACTAGGGTCTGGAATATAAAGTGCATTCCATTAAATTCATTGTCACAGATCACTCAAAAAGTCAACCTCTCTGCTGCCTCCCTGACTGTCCCTCCAGCATTCTGGCTCACAACATATTACATTTACATATACATAAATATATAGACAGATCCGCTGAGAATCTACACATTTGTTTTAGGGATATCCTGCAAAATATATGTCAATATATATTTATATACACAATCCCTATTGTCTATCATTTCTTCCACATTATATGCGGATTCCTTTTAAAAAGCATGTAGTTTTACTGCCGTCTAAAGTTATTTAAATACACGTGCCACCATTTGCCTTCAAACAACGTCCTTTGAAGAACCAAAGTTGGCTGTAAAGGAACATCAAAAAACATCGGTGTATATATACATGGTTCTTCATTTCGTTTTTTCTTTTACAAATCATCAGTCTGAACCCTCTAAAGTCTACAATTCAAGCTTTTTGTCATTTTCTTTTTTAAATGGCAAGAGTACTTTGACTGAATTGAGCGATATCCCCTGAATTAAGCAGGCAGAAGCCAAAGACCAGTGAAAGCAATGCACTGTGATCAGAACTGGCATACATATTGCGTCTGAAGCTCATGTGAATGGATGGTTATGAAAAAGACCTGGCCATTTTCTGATTTTGCTTATGTTATCGAGAATGGAAACATCTTGCCCATGACCATGTGTGTGTGTGTTCGGATTTGAACGGGATACAATTATTTTAAATAAATGAAAAGAAAAAAGAGGCTTGTTGAGAACATCATCATTTGACACACTGTGGAAAATTAAACTACCCCAAATAAGGGCATTAAAAATGATGGGGGGTGGCAGAGTTGGGATGGGAGAAGAGCGTTTGGAAAAAGTGAGCTCAAACCGCTGACTCAGCATCCCTCTCACCCAGCCGAGGGCCTTGGCCTTTGGTGATGCAATCGATGCACACGACGTGCTCGTAGCTTCTAGAAGATCCTGGCTTTCTCGATGCCTTCTGGTACTGTAGTGCACGGCCGTTAGATATGATTCATACGCAGTGTTTACAACTGAGCTGCTGCGGCCCCTTGCTCTGCTTTTGAAGTAATTGAGTCGCTTTCCAAGTCTGAAGAAATGAAAAAACCAGAAGAGCCTGTGGAGACCAACTGCCGGTTTTTGAAAAGGATACCGCTTCAGCTTCTCAAGTGTTCTGGGAGTGGACGATGGGAAATGATCAACAGTACAAAAGAGAGTATAATTGCCCAAGAAAATGATTACATGGAGCAATTACAACCTGCCTTACACTCAGGTGTGACAATCAGAGCCCGCATCTGGCCAGTACAATTAATGGATAGTTTGCTTGTCAGTCTGTTTAAATACAGAACTGTGCAGCTGATGCCCCGAGAGAAGATTCAGTCCAGAAGATCTTTAGTCATCAATGAACAGATTTGACTGCGAAACCCAGCAAAAAGCAAACCGCTTACAGCCCACTGTTCTTACGCTGTGTGACATCCACAGCATTGCTTTCTCTTTCGTCTTAACCTCAACCACAGGCCCCTCCCCCCACCCCCTGCACATGAGGATGAACACAAATATATATATTTTTTAAACTCCAAATTTTGTCGCACTACCCCTCACCCCTAATTCCATCCCACTCACTAAATGAACAGCTAATCCCTGGTTTGGGGTCTCGGCCCATGACAGCAATGTGTGTGTGCGCGCGTGTGTGTGTATGAGAGAGTGTGTGTGTGACTGTGCGTGTGTGTGTGTGTGTGTGTGGGGTAGTGAAGCAAAGGTGGAGGTGAGGGGGCAGGGAAATCATGACTGCTTCGCTGCCACACGCTCCTATGTGACCCAGGCGTCCAATCGCATGCGCTTGACGTTGGCGCCTTCCTGCTCGGCCTCAGTCGAGGGCCTCAGGAGCCCCATGGAGACCCCGAAGTCGGGCGGGCGGGGGCGGCCGCCGTCGTCGCGGTCGCTGCCCTCGTAGGAGCTACCGTTGCTGCTCAGGCTGTCGACGGGAGACCGGCCGGTGGTCTCCAGGCGCAGGGCCCCAGGGTACTGCGGCACAGCCGTCAGAACGCCGCCCGAGGACGAGCAGAGCGTGCTCCTCTCCCGGCCGGGAGACACTGGCTCGGACTTGATGCAAACGTTGGGGGCGGTGTTCACCGTCAGCATGGCGCCCTGAGGTATGTGACCCACAGGCCTGAGAAGACAGGAAGAGAGAAGACAAAAAAAAGAAGTGAGTCATCACATTTCTATTTCCTGCAATGTAAACCTGGCTTATGCACAAAGGCAAAAGCAGACGCATCCCAATTAAAGCAAAAAACAAGAGTGGGAAGCAAATGGTACGCGGATGTCTATTAACTACACCAGGTTAGAAAGCATCCAAGCGCTTTACTGCATTAATACATCTCAACACTGCCTGGCTATCTACACTTCTTCTGCAGTAACAAGGACCCCTGGGATTTGGAGTTCTACCATGGAAGTAAACCAATCCAACTCAGTCATACACCCAACACTGACACAGTTCTCCCAGGAATATCAGTTCCGATATACACAGGTTAATTCTGTTTATTAAGTTTACAAATACCCTGGTCAGACACCATCCGTCAAACTTCTCATAAATATACAGTTCATCATGTATATTAAGCAAACTACATCCTATTGTAAATGTCCCAAAATATCTATCCCAGTGATGTGCAATAAAATATACAGAAGATAATAAAATTCCACAAAGTACACAAGTTTGATTAGGGGGTACCTGGCCTCAGAGAATGTGAGACAGCCTAGCAACTATGTCAGTGATTATAAGCAAATGGGAAAACCCCTCCTTGTGGATACTGTGTTCTTATAACTACATTGGGAAAAGAAGTATAGAGATCAGAAGGTAAGGCTATATCAAAGTGTAATCAGAATATGGCACACGCACATAATTTCATTACATACTTTCACTGGAAAAACCCTAGTGTGGGGACCACTGTGTCAGGATGTTTAATTAAAAAAACCCAAACAGAAATGTACATTATGCTGTCTATGGAAACGCCACAGAATAAATCAAAGTGTACAGTTTCAGAGCCTTTGAGCCCACGTAAAGCCTGGAGTGTATGTACACAATATCAGGCAGCTTTTGCAAAACACAAATGAATCTTAAGAAGTGTTAAGAAAAAATATATATTCATGTCTAGCTGTGACAAGCTACAGTTTGATCTTCTATCTATTTTCTAAAAATATACAAATATTTTTATAAATTAAATCTATGACACAAATAGTGAAGTATTATCAAACAGTGTGGTATGATTCCAGATTTACCAGCGTTTAAAGTCTAAACAGCACCCTCTACTGACCATTTATGTGAATTTCGGAAGAGGCAAAAAACTCTAGCACTCTTGCTAGTACAATGGTGGGACTGTGATTCTTTGTGTGATCTCTCACTTATTTAGCCAGATAACAAATCCTTGCACATCCAGTGAAGCAGATATTTAATGAGGCAAATTAATGTCCATGGACAAGGTGCTAAAATGTAAGTTTAAAATAAAAAAAAATAAAAAAAACTCAACTTAATCTTGTCTTGAAAATACCGAAATAAGATTCACATTCTCAGACAAGGAATTAGGCCACTAAATCACAACTGTGTTTGTGAGTAAGGGGACTCCCCAACCCCATACCTCTTCAGATACAAAGTGAAATGTGAAGTAAAGAGACACAGGGGATCACTCATCCTATACAGACTGAGCGGCACACTGATACTTCTGCAAAAATATGCTGGACTCATTCAATGATATGAGGGAGTCATGAAGACAGAATAATTCAAATGTGTGACACATAGAGCGTGGTGTGAAATTTCACAGTTTTACATTCAGCATCTCTGTCATATATATGTGTGTGTGTGTGTGTGTGTGTGAGAGAGTAGCCAGTATTTTCACACCACATGGAAATATGCAGTGTGAGAAAAAATGAGCGATTGAATAAAGAAATGTGGGGGTTAGAGAAAGATAGAGAGAAAAAAAGAGAAACAGACAGAAAGAGAGAGAGAGAGAGTGTGTGTGTGTGTGTGTGTGTGTGTGTGTGTGTATATACAGCGAAACTGAAATGTTGAGAACAGTGATAAGAGTATAAACCATAGAAGGACTCCCGAAGGGTTTGGGGAGAGGTTGTAAGCAATCATACACTTCCCGGGAACTTTCAAACTTGTTCATAAGAAGCCCTTACTGTTACAGCTAAAAATGAAACAAACAAATTCACCTGCACAAAGACATCAAAGTAACAAAAAGCCATGAAGACAAAAAAAAACAATACCACTTGTACATAATCTGCCTTGACAACCATCCAGGCCCAAGAAATCCTGAACTCCAGCACCAGCTAATTTCTGCTTGGTTTTTTTAGGTGCTTCTGACACCTGGGCCCACAAAGTGGAAAACCTTATTCTCTGTCAAAAACATCAGGGAGCTGAAGCCTAAGACGTATCCTGATTAAACAAGGCAACGTGGCAAGAGCAGGACTAAAACAAAGCTAACGTATAACAGGAAAAGATATTTCATTTACATTTAGATTGGGAGCTAGTCAACAGGTGAGCGCCTATTCCAACAGGCCACTCTGGAAAGAGATAATTCACTTTTCACTGCTTTTTACAACGTGTCCCTTATGCTGACGGCGAATGCGACATGAAGCAACCCTCTTCCTCATATTCCTAATGCAGGCCGACGTTCTATGGAAATGATATGGTGATAAATATGAAAACAATATGTCTTGGAGGGAGCACATGGGAAATAAGAGGTGAAATAACTTTCCCCTTTCTTCAATACGATTTCTCTTTCTGGCGTCACTCATATACAGTAGTACAGCAAAGCAAACATACAGTTATTAAAATGCAAATGAACCGCCGGGGCACCTGTTTTCAGGTGGACATTAAGGCGCTTTCCTTAGGAAGGTTGTCTGGTGACAGTTATGCTTTAGAGTCAGGTTCATTTAAGCCATATATTGATTAGAATAACTTTTTAATTAATTTATATTTTCTAAAAAAACAACACTTCGCCTCACCCTGACATCAGACATTTTAAGAAATAAATTTGATTTAGGCCTTCTTCTAAAGGGCAGTCTATCAAAAGAAGGAAATGTGAGGCTCATTGGCCATCAGAAGCAGGTATGGGACATACGCTAAAGCTCTTGAATGGATGAAATGCAAACTTGTGGACCACATGGTCTTGGATGTAGCCGTAAATGCCAGCCGGGCCCCGCCCCCGGGGCCACACGGACTCAGACTGACAGACGGGCGACGCCCCCGGGGCGACACAGACTCAGACTGACAGCCTGGGCCCCGCCCCCGGGGCGACACGGACTCAGACTGACAGACGGGCGACGCCCAATCACCTCAGGTTTGTGGCGAAACTGGAGGTGCAGTTAGACGCGTCACCGGCGTGCTTTTCCGCGCCCCACATACTGCGGACAGAAGAGGACACATGCCGTTACCCTGCCTGCCTGCCTCGCCCCGGGCGCACACACCACAATCACGTGACCCGTGTTTACCATAAACAGCCTTTGTGACCGTTATGGCTATTACAGGAACATGCCTAGAACATCTATGACTCACCCACAATCAGCAGCTTGCTCACCCCCCCAACAGAAAATGCTAAATGAGACTGTGACTGTTATTTAGGTCAAGAGCTCAGCGAACGCACAAGTAGTCTACATGCCACTCATATAACAACACCAATGTGTTCAACTGATTGCTATATATCTGTAGTGTTCTGCAATACTTTGGCCGTATTCTTGTATCTTAGGAATGTCTTATTGCTTCATGCCGTGTCACTGTGCCATTTGCTATTTTGGGCAGTGTTTCTACGCCCTATATTCAGCTATATTCAGCTTGCTACAATGGCCTTGTTAGTTTGAGCTGAATCATCTGCAAAGTGAATGAATAAAGAAAGAAACCTTCATCTAAACCTCAGATCTGAATCAGTTTATATATAGAGAACTCCTTCTATTTCAGTATTTTATCGTTACATTTTGATTTCACACAATATTTCAGATTCAGTTGAATCATATTCTGTGCTCTTTGCGTTTCAAAGGAGTTTCAGTGGAAACAAAACCTGTGCTGTCAAACTGTGTGCTGTGTGTAGGTCTAGAGGTAACCTTAACTCAACTAAACAAGCAGTCGATTCTTTGAGTCTTTTTCAAAGTTTTCCCTCAAACAATTGGCCAATCCAGATCACCGATCCTACTGTGTCACGAGAAAACAAGAAATGGAGAAAGAAAGACGTGTCTCACTCATATTTTGTTGGATGAGATGTTAAGAGGGTGGGGTGGCCACGCATGCAATACTGGTGCTGAAAGTGGGGCCATGATAACAGGAAGTCTACTTACACTAAGTTACCAAGCGATGCCAAGCTGAGCTGCTGCTGCTGCTGATGCTGCTGATGCTGATGCTGCTGCGGTTGCTGGGATACAGTAAGCTGCTGTTGCTGCTGCTGCTGCTGCTGTTGCCAAGTGGACATGTTTCCTAGCGACAGGCCACCCGGCGAAGTGAAAGCCTGGAGCGCCATGAGATCTGCACTTGTCAGCTGATAGTCTGAGACAAAGAGAGGGAGAGGGCTGCATTCAACACATATGTATCCATGTGCATACAAATCTTACACGTAAAATGAATACGTTATGCTTATTGAGTGTTTCCTGTTTCATTTACACGCTAAAGAAAGTGAATGTGTCTGTTCTCCGCTGTTATATAAATGCGTTGAATGTCTCGGCATGAGACTTCTGCCGCTTTGTCCTTCGCAGTCTTTCTTTCTGAGAAGAAGGTGGCCATAAAAAAGTGAAACATGCGGCATGTTGTGGAATAAGAGGAAAGAAAAGTGCCTCTCAGATTAAGGGCCAAAACTGCTGATGTAATATAGTGTGTATCCAGACCAGTGCTGGTTAAGTACTGGTAAATCTTTACAAAGAAAATAAGAGGTCAACAACTATTTTTACTGTTTCAGTTTGTGGCCTTTCTTGTTGTCATATTGATACATTTGTTCAATAGGCGGGAGGCCACTCTACATTGTGTCCATGCTGGGCTTAGACTCTCTTGCTCTCTTGGTCTCACCTGTGTTGTAGGCTGTTGGCATGGCGGAGAAGGGCAACCCCTGCGTCAAAAGGCTTGGCGTTGCCACAGAGACCACTGGTGTGGTGAGTGACTGCGTCACCTGGGAGATACCTAACCGCTGAGCATTCTGGGAAGGAAGGACAAAAATAACAGTCGGCAAAACTATTTACTGGCATTTTTAGAAGACGTTCTAATCCAGAGCGATTTACACAATTTAAGCATGTTCTTTCTTCTTTTACAAGCATCCATTTACGCAGCCCGATATATACTCAAGCAATTCACATTGAGTATCGTTCTCAAGGGTACAAGGGTGTTATATGAACACTGAAACAAATACAAAAGGTCAAATAATATCTAGACAAGATCAATTCCATTTTTTACAATGTAATTTTAGTATAATCATTACTTCTATGGCCAGGAATAAAAACTAAATGCAATTGCACAGGAAATGATAAAATATGGTCTAAAGCCACGGCTTTGAACAGGTGCCCTGGGGCCCCTGTAGGTACTGTAGGGGGTAGTGTTGGGCAGTAGTTTAACTACATTTTGCAGTAGCTTGCTGGCAGTTCAACTACATTCATATTTGCATAGTGATTCAAGTAGTTAAATTACTTTTTTGCCATTTTTGTGTAGTTAACTACTGAAACGTGCAATTTGGTCCTTGTGAAAAGCCCAGATGGGATTGTTTTGTTTAGGACAGGTTTAGGTCTCAGGGGTATTCCAGGAAGCTGGATTGTCAGCTCACCTGTGAAAAATATTTGGCTATAGTTTTTAATGTTTTGAATCTGAATTTGTAAAACTAAACTTGAATATATTAGGTGTCAATTAGTCATGAGGATTGATTACTGATATTTATTAACAAATGTTCAGAGAAGTTGCTATTTGCTATTTTAGAAGTTACCTGGCTCACTGAGTAATCCTGTTTGGTGCAATACCCCCACCTGGACTCTAGTTTCTGGAAGGCAGGTGTCTGACTGATGGACATTGTATACAAAACCAAACCTGACATTCCGTGCACTTTCCCATGAATAGTGGGGTATAACATTTTTGTTGGTTTATGTGTGACCTGTGAACAAGTGGGCACTTTCTGCAATAAACTCAATTGAGTGGCATTTTTTGCTGGCATGTAACTTTGTTGTATTATATTTTGTTATAATTTGTACATTACATATAAATCTATATTGTCAATTTGATCAGTAGTTTGAACTACTTTTTCTAAGTAGCTTTAGTTAACCAAGCTAGATTTCTCCCTAGGGTAGCTTTGCTGTAGTTCAACTTCTTCCAGTGTGAAATAATTGGTAGCTTGCACAGCTATGCTTTCAAGGGGTCCCTGACCAGAGTTCATATGCAATGACTATATATAGAAAATATTTTAAAATATAAATCCTTAATATATATAAATATATACACTTTTTATCCTATGATGGGGGTCACCTGGATGCTTTTGAACCTGGGTGAGGGTCGCTGGATCAGAAAAGGTTGAAAAAATTTGGTCTAAAGACATGTTGCACTTTTGAGTTTTACATCGATTCCTCATTTCCTCCGTGAGGCAATTCCTGGCTTTCGGCTTATTTCTGGTCAGAGTGAATTTTCAAGATAGCCTTCATTTCAACACAGTACACAACTCCTAGCTAAGACCGCCATTGTTAAAGGTGTGTTCTTGATGAACAGATAACGAAAGCACACATTGTGCATTCATTCACATGCTGGAGAGCGGCTTTACGCAAGGGCGGACGAACAAAAGAGGGAATGCGGGCGGAGTCGGGCCGCACGCGCCCCACAATCTCTCAATGACAAATCACGCCATCGACTCGAGTTCCCCGCTCAAGACCTGCCCATTGTTCCTATGGGAGACAGACCGTTGGACAAGCCCCTGTCTGCGGTGATGTTGAGAGGAAGGGAGCTTGCCACAGCTTGAGAGCTGGGTGCACACATTATTATTGCATAACTACTGCATTAAACCTGCCTACATATCTGGCATATGGAAAGCCCGTATGTAGGCCATGCTGAACCACTCATGATCCTCCAGCTTAACCGCAGTGTGGTAGTTCAGCACTGACAGCACTGGACTCCTTTATTTTAATATTATACATATACAGTGCCCTCCACTATTATTGGCACCCCTGGTAAAGATGAGTTAAAAGGGTTATAAAAAATTAACCGTTTGGTGAATTAGCTTAATCTCACACTGAAAAAATGAGAACAATCCAACCTTTAATTGAAGTAAATTTATTACATTTTATTTATGAGAAAAAAAAAACCCTCATCAAGAAATAATTATTTTTAACAAAACCACGTGTGCCACAATTATTGGCACCCTTGCATTTGTATATAGAATAAAGTAATCATTTTTTATATTTGGTCGCATATCCTTTGCATGCCATGACTTCCTGATGTCTTTGACCCAACAACATCTCTCTGGGAATTGGGGGGTGAGACTAGATTTAGCTGTAAATTATTCTGGAACAGTATGGAATACATGGTTGGTAAAATGGCTGTAAGTCATCAAGGGTCTGAGGTATCAAATGAGCCTCAAACCATCACTCTGCTGCCAGATATGCAGTAGATATGGATGGATCACTTCAAGGGTTGTTTCTCCTGACAAATTTTCCTTTTGAACTCTTTGAAAAAATAAGTCAGGAGAAAAAACCCTTCAAGTAAATTAGGGGAATCCTTTGCACACAAGCACATATTATTGCTACAGATCATTTATGGATTTTACAAATCATGGGGATCTCTAGAATTGCATATCCCACAAATGGTGAGGGTTTGCAAGTGCCCTAAAAATGATTTCTGAAAAAAAAGATGCTGCTAATTAAAACATTAAGATATTGTACCTTATTACTCTATTATTTGAGCTTATGATTGAATTTCATATCCCATTTGGGTACTGCATTGCATCGCACACATAGCACAGAAAACAAGCTGCTCTGTACATTAACGTGAACATTTCGCATTGTGCAATCAAACGTCGGCAAGGCAACCACATCTACGAAAAACGTGCACGTTCAATTAGTGCTGTAGATGTTCCACTCCAAAACCAGGCTGTACAATCAGCATAGAAAAGCATGCAGTGAAAACAAACTCACAGGCCACAGATGTGAAATCAAACACATGTAACAGAGAGAGAGAGAGAGAGAGAGAGAGAGAGAGAGAGAGAGAGAGAGAGAGAGAGAGAGAGAGAGAGAGAGAGAGAGAGAGAGAGAGAGAGAGAGAGAGAGAGAGAGAGAGAGAGGGATGGAAAAGGAGAGAGAGTGGGAGAGTGTATTTGAGTGTTTGAAACAGTGGAGCTGGCTCAGATAATGAATGGATATACTGGATGTTCAGATGTGCCTCGACTAAGTGTTTGGACTGACTTTAAGTATGCTTACATTGGGACAATCCAGACTCCTATGTTTACTGCCTCATAGTGTAGAATACCAGAGCAAACATAAGTAAAAGCGAAATGTTTATCCTTTTCTGATCTGATAAAACGTATTGCAAACAGCACAACGGAGGGGAGTGGATACATAAGAGAGCTAACCGTGGCCCATTTTGAAGCTAATAATCAGTAACAGTAATGGCTGTACACACTAATAAACATTTAAACATATATAACTTATGTATGCATTCACTCAGCATATGTCAGTTTACTTACTCTGGCCTATTTAATGTGAATTATTTCCAATGATATTTAGATTCTTAAATTAATCATGATATAATTACTATAGTGATGATAGTAAATATTTGCATGTTAAGATTTGTTGATCACATGTGCATATTCAGTGTAACATGCATCTTCTCCAGTGTTACAGCTGGAAGCAACTGCATGGCCAGACGGCGCCACCCAGAATAGTTTCCCCTCGGCCTGGGATGAGCGCTGTATGCAAAAAGCCCAACGCAGTCTTGGACTAACTGACACCAAAAAACAACCTGAGAATTTTATATTCAGCTGACTCACATAACGGCAGTGCGTATGTGTTCCCACTCATGTTCTTCATTGAGCTTGCAGGGAAGCCATGAGGCTCACCGTTTAAGCATATACATATATATACACTCAGGTTTTCAATTGTTTGTGCATGTGGTGGAAAACAAATTACCTGGACTAATTTGCCAGTACTAGGCACTCCACAGTGCGTGAACGGCGCTCTAGCGCCTAATTAATTAGCATTTGGGTGTGTGTGTGTGTGTGTGTGTGTCTGTGTGTGTGTACACGCGCGCGCAAGAGAGATTGAGGGGCATGCCTATTAGACCACAAACAGTGTTTGAACAATACATGAGTCACAAGGGTAATTCAGCTCACTCACCAACTCCAGGTCCTCATCAGTCTGCGTGCGAGGGAACAAAGGGGCGGGGTTAAGCCTCCATTATAGCCCATCAACAGACAGTACTCACCCATAAGCCCCGGCTCTACATTGTGCCTTCGATGCTACCATTTCCTTATTTCTAAAAAAACCATCGACATCAGCATTTTTCACCACGGTAGCACAACGGCTGTGCGGAGTCTACTTTGACATCAAAAGTCAGCGGTCCTGGCACAATACCATAACAGCTCGCAAAACCCAGAATAACCCAACATGGTAAAGTCTTAAAGTCAGTATATTAAGGAGTGACTTTGTGAAAACTATGTGAGAGCTCCAGTGTAAACGGTCTGCTCGCGCTCACCAGCTGCATCAGGCTTTTGCCGCTCTGTGAAGTGATGACCCGGAGGTCCGGCTTGCGGCTGTTCACCATCTGAGGACTGGGCGGAGGTGGAGATTTGGCTGGAACTACTTTCACCAAGCTGTTGCCGTTAGAGACAGAGAGCAGGCCTGGGGAGGCCCTGGCGCTGAGATACCCATTTGCTGAAAAAGCAAAAGAGGAACGGGTTAATGCTTTATCAGGACTGTGTGTACACCTACAGCACAGAATACTCATCAGTTCTACATTGAATGCATCTTAGTCTACATAGTCTAAAAAGTCACAAAACTTTGGAGTGACAAAGAAAAACATTTCTATGATAACCAGCCACAAGAAAGCTAAACTGTCAGACAAAATTCCCCCCAAGCATTACCACGATTTACCAAATAAATTGCACACACACACGCACGCACGCACGCACGCACACACACACAAACACAAACGAGCACTCACACACACACACACACACACACACACACCCACACACACACACACACACACACACACACACACACCGACAGGAAGCGTTAAAGCAAAGTGAAGTGGGCTCAATTAACTGGGACCTTCCCAGAACTGTCCCCTTCCCTGTGAATGTGTTCCAGTGTGACCTTTTCTCCACACTGCTCACAAATGATATTGTCCCTCAGCACTGACAAACTGAAAATGGACTGAGAATTCAGATAATCACTGGGAGGGAGACTACATTTACAGGAACGATACCAGGTGGAGCTGACCCTAACGCAGTAAGTGCTCCATTTGATTGACAGGCACACCTGATTGGCTCAATCGCCACTGACAGACAGGCAGATGGAAAGACAGACTTGGCCAACTGGCGAGACCTGACAGTAGAATTTGCCAGCACATTCTAGCAAGCCCAGATGACAAAAAAGGTCTACAACAATATACTTCAAATGGAGGAAGTGGCCATTTTATAGCCATGGAAACTGCGTACCATTCAGAATGACCTAAGACTATTCCACCAAGTTCCTTTCTCATATTAATGCTTTGCTTGGCTCATTCAAACTGCTAGTCACCCACTGTGGTCAGCTTGTGCATGTGGATACCACAACACAGGCCAAATCTGAGGGCAGGGGAGCTGTGATATGTGATAGAGAGAGAAAGAAAGAGAAAGAGAGAGAGAGCGTGTGTGAGCTGGAGACTGTGTGAGTGTGTGTGTGTGTGCATGAGAGAGAGTGTGAGCGTGTGTGTGTACGTGTGTGTGTGTGTGAGAGAGAAAAAAAGAAAGAGAAAGAGAGAGAGTGAGTGTGTGCGTGTGTGCGCTTGCATGTGAGAGAGAGTGTACATCTGTGTGTGCGTATGTGTGTGGGAGAGTGTGTATGTGTGTGAGAGAGAGTGCATGTGTGTGTGTGTGAGTGTGAGTGTGAGTGTGAGTGTGTGTGTGTGTGTGTGTGTGTGTGTGTGTGTACTACTGGCAGCAGGCCCTGGGATGACTGACCCCTCCCTCTGGGCCCTTGTGTGAGCCTTGCTCTCTCCCATGCAGCCCACAGCTCCTATTACCCAGGGCCAGGCGTGGGAATGCAAGGAATGCTGAGTGACGTCAATAGTGACATTCCCAGAGCCTGGGCCTTCGTGCAACAGCTGAGAACCGAGGGAGAGGGAAGTGGAGTGGAGGGAGGGAAAGAAGGTGGAGAAAAAGGGGTTGTGGTGGGTGGAGGCAAACTTTTTGGAATTCATCTCTCATCGCCTCTTATTTAGATTAAGAACAGTTCAGTTCAAAACAGGGATATTCACATTGCTGCAGTGTTCCTTGGGGCTCGTCAAAGGGCTTGTTCAATTTCCCAGAGTGCACTTGTGATTGCATTCTACCCATGTTGGCTGCCTTGGGTGTGAACAGTGCACGTGGGAAGGGCAGTGACATTGAAAAAACCTGTGACTACTCTGTGACCGCAAGAAATAATGGCCGCTATATCAATCACACAACGATTGCCTTGGTTTAACTTCAAAAAGTCCATATATGGAGGTTTGGCAGCTGTCAAAGGCACCTTTAAGGAGAGTGCCCCGCCAGGACGGGTGACAGTTAGAGGCCAGGGCTTTTTGGGTGGAACAGGCAGTCAGTGGGAGAGACATGAGGGAACAGCTGTGGGGGTAGATGAGATGGGCGAAGGGCGGAGGTGATAGAGGTGTTAGTCTGGGCCATTCATGCGCATGGCTCTCGCCCCGCCTCCCTCCCCTTCCCATCTCCACTGGGCTGTTTACAAGGCTCTGGGTCTGTTCTGTGACCCTCAGCTGTCCTGAACAAACAGGTGTGGCGGTGTTCACTGGGGACGGGGGAGGTGCAGATTAGTGTAACTCGCCATTGACTTGCCAAGCAACAATGACTTCTTCTCCCGTCACAAAGAAACAATCGTGTTCCCCAATGGGTCAGTGGCTCAGAAGTTGACATCTTAGAGGTAAAATTGCAAACAAAGCTCAAAGCTAAATTGTCTTGTCCTTTGACGGTAGTGGATTAAAATTTGATTTATTTTTTGTCATTCTGCCATTAGTAGATCTAAATGATCTCAAGATGAGTTAACACAGTCGCAAGACAAAAATAAATACACATATCTATTATCTGCAGTACCACAGCAGATGCAGTTCTGACCCTGATGAAGACGTACCTGTCGGGGCTTGATTTCTAAACAGCAGGTGGGAGATTTGGCTGGCTAAAGTATATATTTTGACCATGGCTGGGAGCCACTTTAATTGCTAAGGAACTGAAAAGGTACGGCCACATGTATGTAAAGAGTTCATGACTTTTTGTTATTAGCATGTTATTATTGCTGAACAGTCCTAAATTTAGAAAAGGTCCAGCTAAATGAATCTAACCCTCCAATATCGACGTATCATAAACATTATAAATATGAAATAAATCTGTCAGTTAGCAGATGATCGTATCCAGAGACACTTAAATAGATTTATTCTATATTTACATACTTTTCATTTATATAGATATTACGTTGCCGAAAGGGTACAACAGTGGCGCCTGAGCTGGAAATTAAACCAAGAACCTTTGACTTAGAAAACCAGTTGCCTAATCATTACGGCTGCCCATTATCAGTTATACCACTTCAGTCATTGATAACTGAACAAACTGCCTGTGTTAACTGCATAAATATCCTATCAGCACTGAACAAGCTCCCCCGGTAACTGCACAACCTGTATGTCTCACCTGCATATATGTATATAAATCTCACCTGACATTAATGCATGATTGGTATTATATGTGAAGATGTCACTTTGGGCTTTATGTATGTGTATTGTATTATATGTGTAATTATGTACAGACTGTGAAGATAAATTTCCTCTTGGAAGACAATACAGAATCTAATCTAATCTATATAAGATCCTGTTTATTTACTGTGCATCAAACTTTTACCAGGTCTATAATAAGCAGGTGGAATCCCTGTCACTACTTGGAACTACAGTAAGCAACTGGCCTGAAATACCTTACTGAGTCCCTCTAACACAGAGCCTGTCTTGGACGGTTACCATAAGTTACTCTCCATGGTAACGCATCGTTTTATTAGTCCGTTCAACCAAGTCACACAAGCTAGCAACCTAACTCTGGTACACTGAAAAACTACCATGACCAAAATGCATGCTTTTTTGTCGATAAATACGCCTATGAAATTGAATATTTTGAACAAAACATTGACACATATTGAATGAAACGTGCACTCAGACTGTTCTTGGCAAGTTCCTAAAATATGGATTGAAGCAAGGGGAAAAAAAATAATCTGGATATTTCACTTGAATTTGATAGTGCTGGCTTCACCATCCCTCTCTGAAATCCTATCCACCACCAGCTGAACGACTGGGACGTGCTGGCCTTCTGTTTGCGGTGTCCCCTGGTAATGTGAACGCTCCCGACTCAAATCAGAATTTGACGAGATGATTGCTATGCCATTCTGCAATGAGCTTTAACAATAATACAACACCAAAATTATCTTCTTACAAAGCCTGTAAAATCAATCTGTCTTTATTTAGCTTTATTCATTTAAGTCACAATCACATTTCCTGAAACGCGAGAAACAGCATGAACCATTTGGCATTTGAAAACGGACATTGCTGGGAGCCATCAGGCAAGCTCTTATGAAGCAGTAATAGTAATTAGGTCTTGCAGGACAAATAGACACAGGCCTTCAGAGAATACTGTGAAGGGCGTGACAGTTTGCCGCTTATTAAAATCCTTGCAAACAATGTCACAAATGTGGAACAGCATCTCTTTGTTCTGAAAATGAGTCTGTCAATGCCACTCACCCACTGGACTTGGACACGCTCCGTTCGAGTTGTTGAGGTCACCTCCTAAAAGTGCACCTGTGGGGGGTGGGAGGTGGCACATGAGCATAAAGAGTCAGAGAGTGAGGGGAAGTGTCACACAAGCATGGGGTGTCACACAAGCATATGGAGTCAGAGAATCAGAGTCAGAGAGTGAGGGGGGGTGTCACACAAGCATATGGAGTCAGAGAATCAGAGTCAGAAAGTGAGTGGGGGTGTCACACAAGCATATGGAGTCAGAGAATCAGAGTCAGAGAGTGGGGGGGTGTCACACAAGCATATGGAGTCAGAGAATCAGAGTCAGAAAGTGAGGGGGGGTGTCACACAAGCATATGGAGTCAGAGAATCAGAGTCAGAGAGTGGGGGGGGTGTCACACAAGCATATGGAGTCAGAGAATCAGAATCAGAGAGTGGGGGGGTCTCACACAAGCATAAGGAGTCAAAGTCAGAGAGTCAGCTAGCACAGCCTGTGCCCCATCAGCAGGTGTTACAGTAAACACTAGCATGAGCAACGCTGCACAAATGACATCCTGAGAATTATACCTTTTCATATGTTTTGCACCTTTTATTCCTCCTTTTGTAAGTCAACTGTGGTTTTACAATGTTTTTAATGGCGCCTGGCTCACCAAGGGCTACATTAACTAAAATGAACATGCACACTGCTTAGGAGTACCAAAGAGAATATGAAGGGTGCAAATGGAGTAGACTAAATTAGTCATTGTCAGAGCCTCATCTATGGCACTGCAGTAGGAGAAAACTATTATGAACATGCAGGGATTCAAATAGTTTTCTGTATAATTGCTGTGCTGACATTTCAGTTTGGCATACACATACAATATGGAACAACACATCCACTAAAGAAGGAATATCTTCTTTACAGAAGAAGCTTACTTAACAGGGCTCTATAGCAGGGTATACTACAATAAGGAATTCACTATGAAGATACTAAATATAGACATACGTTTTTATGATAGTAATCATTTATTAGAGAAGGCATATGACCAGCAAGCCTAGGGAGGCGTAAAAAGTTAAAATATCTCTCAACAGCTAAGTGCGGCTCTGCATCTTCACAAGGATGAATATCTTAGCATTCTTGTCACCTCACTCACCTGCACTGGCCGGTCTCTGCGGTAACCCTGGAGACACCGTGTTCCTCTGGAGGGCAGGTTGCTGTGGCGACAGGAGGCGGGGATCTGTGAGTGATGATGTCACAAAGGAAGTGGTAACCAGGGTATTGGGGTTGCTGAACTGTAGTGCATTCTGATTGGACACCGGGACTGTGATTGGCATGGAGAAAGTAGGGGGCGGGACAGCAGACTGAAGGAGAAAAGGAGAAAAGACTGTTAAGGGGATGCACTGGCACATACAGGGCATTTATTGTTATGCTAGTGACCTTAAATCATTTACTTAATGTTGGTACATCACATGCAAGATATATCAAATTATACCACACTGACAGTAGTTCATTGTTAGAAATCACAAACAAATCATTCTTGGTAAAATACAATTGTTACATTGCTATGTAACTCAATGGCCAAAATGCTATTTAACTGAAGCAAGCTAAAAACGTTCCTGTGTGTATGACATCAAGTTAATAATGTACAATGAGAACATATACATTCATAAATACATATAAATCACGTGGAGATTATGTATGACAACTAAGAAGAACAATAACCGTTGAATAGTGCAGTAAAAGTGAAGGGTGGGGGTGAAAAGTACTTGGACATTATATTTATCAGGTCGGTACATGAGAGGAATATTCTCCTAAATTAAGATTATCGCTAATTTTCCCACCTCTGGGTATAGTCATGTGCAACATGTCCTCCACACTGCAAGACCATAGTATCTGACATCACCTCAATTTTGTTCAATTTATTCAAAAATTCCTCAAGTCTCCATAAGGTTTGTCCGATTTGGTGTTCCAGCGTTCCATCTTTTTCTTGCAAAGTTTTAAAGAGTGTGCTGTTCTCGACTGTACTTTTACTATGTTTCTTGTTCAGATGGGCAGTATAGTCTCAAGATATAAAGGGGTGACAGCCTTCTGTCAGTTGACAGAAATAATTGAGGGAAGGAAATCATTTTACAGAAAAATCGCTAAAGGAAATAGCTTTGTGGAAACAGGTGTTAGAACACTAATTACTTTATCGAATGATCCTCTGTCATTATCTGTTGCCAGCCTGTACAGTACGGCTGGCTCATAAAGCCTGACACACTGTGGCCAGAATCTAACATTGCCAAAAATGTCATTATGGGATTATAAATGCTCATAGCTGGGAGGAATTAGCACATATTATGTCACCTACTCCACTGGAAGTTCAGCATGCAATTTGGTGAGCTTCAAAAAAGATGTCGTTAACTCAAAAAGACGCATATGTGCTGAGAGCTGGACTGATTTTGTTCCGTTCCTTTCCTTCAAAAACCTTTAAGAATTAAACCCGTCACCCTTGGAAAATAGGCTGTTTTGAGAAGTTTGCAAAGAGTCATGAATTCAGAACTCCTGTTCTTTGTGGTCTGACATATGAAGTCTTGAAGTGCATGCTTTTACAATTACAATTTTTTGTTTAGGCAACAGAAAAATAAGAATGCAAACTACTGAAGTAGTACATAGCGCTCCTTTCTCCTTTTTCTCATTGTCACAAAGTGTGGAGTGTGAAGTTGGTAGGCAGTATTTACAGAGGATAACAACCTCTCAAGGATGGGAACTAAATTAAATTAATGGCATAATAACACATAATAGAATGTGCATTAACTTGCAACTAAGTGCTATAAGAGGCTTACCAAGGGGCCAATGCTTTAACGTTATGAATATTCAACAGGTCGGAATCAGCGCACTTATGTCTGACTCACAATGCTTGATTTTACATTAAGGGTCTATCCACCAGGGAATTTGGAGTACAGCTTTCTTACAGCAACCCATTTTGTCCACGTTCGTTTACAAAAACAGAGCCCTATACTTCAAAATGTGGGACAGGCATGGCCCCATGTGTCCTGAATGGGACCCAGTTTATATTAGTTGGTTTCCCTGTAATGTCACCCTGTGTCTTTCCCAGCATTTCAGCTTCCACATGTTTGAGCTGATTGGATTTTAAGACCTTTTGTACTGTTAAAAAACATCAAACCAGGAGAGGCCGGGGCAACATGGTAGTTTAACACAATGTGCACTCGGGCCATTACCCATAAAGAATAAACTCCCATTCACAATATCTTGAGAACAATCTGGATTGTATCAATAACCTATTCAAATAATTATGAAAGCCACAAGCAATCTGAATTTGACACTAAAGATAAAACGATTAAGTCCACTTAACTGTCTGAGGGAACAGAATCACGCTTGCTCTTGCCTTCAGCTTTGACTCAGCATGGACAAAGCCATGTTCGGCATGGCACTGTTCATCACACTACTTACAGGGTAATTAAAGAGGGCAAAAACTCAACCGGAATGGATATATACAGTACTGGAGCTCACCCTCACAAAGGCAGGCTCCAGGTTGAAAATCAGAACATCAAAGGCTTCGAAGGCAGTTTTTCAAGGTCAAAAACACAGCAGCTGGCTTCAATTTTAAATAACATGGACCAGCAGCACGCCAACTAATGTGCAAAATGAGTGTTCATTACGGGTATGACTACATCTCCCGGCATGAGCCCTAAATGGGCAATTGGACCTATTACACGTAGTCTGGGAAGAGTGATAAAACTGTGGTTTAAGTTTGCGGTTTACACACACGGAAGCTTATCTGTCGCAACTCAAGAGCAAGACGCTGCACCGTTGTTGTTTCGGTAGAAAGGACATTGTCAAATGTTCGGTTTCAAGTTTTGACTTATATGACGCGTGCTGTGTGGTGTCGCGCAAGCCTGCTGGATAAGGGTTTCAAACCCTGGTTCTGAGGCTGGTGTTTGTTCCCACTGAGCCCACAATTATGAGTTCAACTGAGCTTCTACCTGAACAGTGAATTGGGACCAATGCCCCTTTGTATGTACTGTAAGTCCTTTAGGAAATGAACGAGCTGCCTGCTTGCAGTGTTTGTGATGATAGAGTGCAATCACTTCGGTGTCGTATGTTAGCACCTCATTGTCATTTATTGGCAGTAAAGCCATGGTGAATGTCCTGTAGAGGCGCGCACGCGTACGCACGTGTGGCCCCACGTCGGCATGCTGGTGGCCACAGCACTAGGTTACAGCACTGCACACGGGCCAGGCTAGTTAGTGTCAGGTGGGTTAGTGTCAGCGAGGACTGAACTGGAAGAGCGTAGCATACAGCACGTCATAACAAAATGGTGGAGCAAGACTGCTTGATACTTAGGGCTTGCAGCTTTCCTACTACCAACAGTATCTATGGTCAAGAGTCACATGACATTTGGCGTTTACATCCGAGTGCCAATCATAAATTAAACTGGGATTTGGGTTTCAAGTTTTGAAGACAGATATTTATTTAAATGGGAAAATAGGAAATTCTATACTGTTAGATATATAAATTTGCCACCTAGTTTAAGGTCTAAAGACACCATCACAGTTTGGGGTCCCAAACTGCTTTGCAATAGAAACCGTTTTCATGGAAGAAATGTAAGGAGTTCATAAAAGCAATGCTTTCGTTCAAGGACGACTTGATCTTTCAGTTTCAAGGTAAAATCTTAATTGGCATTTGACTGTATTGAAACTGCAATGTGGTTGGTCTAACTGCAGATAAGAACAAACACACATAATCAATAATTACCTTCAGATTAGCCTTTGTTTATATACTGACATAATTAACTTTTTATTATGTAAAATGATACACTGGTATAAGTGTTGGGAACTTGGGAAGGGCATTTGTGGCTTATTTATGTGAATGCAGCTTCGAGACAAAAAATGCATTAGCTTTTATAATGCCTTATTACCTTTCTATAAAAGCATTAAATAATACAACTGCAAATGTAATACACATATAAAAGTCAAGGGCCAAGAAAGCTGAAAGTTATATTGACCATGCCTTTGAAGAATACATCCCTACTAGTTTCTTTCTCAGTGAAACACATGAAATCCCTATCATTCTCTGGACGTGGAGGAGTGGGTGGCCACAGTGAGTTAAATAGAGATAATAATGGATTCAATTACACGGTTAAGTGCTTAGGTGGAAGGACGTCAACGTGAAACAAGATCAGGGACCCAGATGAAGTGGTTTGATGTTGTGACAGTGATCACGCTGGAACGAACACCAGGAAGTATGAGCTGATTCTCTACTGCTTTATTCTCTACTCTATTCTGTTGAATACGTTTTTCTCTGCTGAACACATCTCTAACAGGCAGATGATTGTCTGTGTTCGCCTCAATATAAATTACGATTACGTGCATGCGGTGTGATTACGTGCATGCGGTGTGCTATAATAAGGTTACTTTTTAGCAGTTTTTTTTCTACACAACACTTGTTTTGATATTTGATTTTAAAAAAGGTACCCAAACCCTGACAATAAGATCATTACATTCAACTTGTGCCAAAAATACATTTTATGTCGTCCATAAATCAACAGATAAATGGAACGGGATCAATTTGAAATGGCTTGATGATTGTACGGATCCTGTATGGGTTAATTCTTTCGACTGCCTGTGTTTTCTGATAGCGAACGCTGAATGACATCCACCGCTCCGGAGTTAAAGCCAGTCCCTCCATAACCAGCCTGCGATGGCACTAACCCCTTTCCCCAGCTGAACTCTCCTCTGGTGGCTTTCCTCAATGCAAGGGCATCAAACCGCATTAAAGCGCGTGCCCTAGTTTTGCTCCCTCCATCTGTCCCAGAGTCCCAGAAAGTTTCCCTCTAACTTCAGGAACGCTTCGTTCTCTTCGTTACTGACCGCATCGAGTGCCGGCTCAGCGAGAAAAATGAAAACGCCATGTTTCAAGTTGACCTCAAGGTCATTCACAGAATGCTTATAGCTACAGAGCTGGCCTCAATACTACTACATGACTATATACTGTAGGTACTGACATATAAAGTGGATAGTTTCTTGAATCGTTTTATTTCATTTTGTGCAAACCATGTCTGCCAGATGTTAAAAATCCATATATTTATATATATATACAGCTCTGGAAAAAATTAAGAGATTACTGCAACATTTTCAGTTGTCTCATTGTTATTTGAGTTCTGCACTCTAGCATTATGTGTTTCAAAAGATACAATGACAATGAAGTGAAGTGCAGACTGTCAGCTTTAATTTGAGGGTATTTCCATCCATATCGAATAAACCGTTTAGAATTATATAACCTTTTGTACATAGTCTCCCCATTTTTGGGCATCAAAAAATATTGGACAGTTTAAAATAATGTATAATAAAGTAATCATTTTCAATATTTGGTCACATTCTTAGCATGCCATGACTTCCTGATGTCTGTGACCCAGCAATATCAAAAAACTTATTTTCTGGTACTCTTACAAGCGATACTATAACCTCTCTGCATTTGAATGGATCTCTATGGGAATTGGGGGGTGGGACTATGTAAAGTACACTGGAACAGTATGGAACACATGGTTGGCTAAATGGGTCAACAACTTGAAGGGTTTCTTCTCCTGACTTATTTTTCCATAGAGTTCAATAGGAAAATGTGTCAGGAGAAACAACCCTTAAAGTGATCCATCCATATCTACTGCATATCTGGCAGCAGAGTGATGGTTTGAGGCTCGTTTGATACCTTTCACCTTTCACTTTGATACCTTTTATTACATTACAGACTTATACTAGAATAGATTGAGTTCATTTTTTTCCTCAAACATCTACACACAATAGCCAATAATGACGAAGCGAAAACAGGTTTTTAGAAGATATGCAATTTTATTTTACTGACAAAAATAGGTTATTTAGGGGTTACATATCTGTACACAACCTTAGCCTAATACTTGGTTGCTGCACCTTTGGCAGCGATTACAGCTTTAAGCCGTCTTGGGAAAGAAGCTACGAGCTTGGCACACTTGTTTCTAGACATTTTTGCCCATTCCTCTTGGCATATCCTTGCAAGCTCCATCAGGTTGGATGGGAAGCGTCGGTACACAGCCATTTTCAGCTCTTTCCACAGATGTTCAATTGGATTCAGGTCTGGGCTTTGGCTGGGCCACTCAAGGACATGCACAGACTTTCTCCGAAGCCACTCCTTTATTCTCTTGGCTGTGTGCTTCGGGTCGTTGTCATGTTGGAAGGTAAACCTTCACCCCGGTCTGAGGTCCAGAGCGCTCTGGAGCAGGTTTTCTTCAAGGATCTCAGTGTACTTAGCTGCATTCATCTTTCCCTCTATCAGGACTAGTCGCCCCGTTCCCGCTGCTAAAAAACATCCCCACATCATGATGCTGCCCCCGCCATGCTTCACTGTTGGGATGGTATTAGCCAGGTGATAAGCGGTGCCTGATTTCCTCCAGATGTGACGCTTGGTATTCAGGCCAAAAAGTTCAATTTTGGTTTCATCAGACCGGAAAATCTTGATTCTCATAGTTTGAGAGTCCTCTAGGTGCCTTTTAGCAAACTCCAAGCGTGCTGTGATGTGCCTTTTACTAAGGAGGGGCTTCTATCTGGCCACTCTTTCATAAAGGCCTGATTGGTGGAGTGCTGCCTGGATGGTTGATCTTCTGAAAGGTTCTCGCATCTCCACAAGGATATGCTGGAGCTCTGTCAGAGTGACTCTCTGGTTCCTGCTCACCTCCCTGGCCAAGGCCTGTCTTCCCCGATTGCTCAGTTTGGCCGGGCAGCCAGGTCTAGGAAGATTCTTGGTGGTTCCAAACTTCTTCCATTTACGACCCCATGGCTTGGAGTTTGTGGGACCTTATATAGGCAGGTGTTGGCAATCCCCAATCATGTGCAATCAATTGAATTGTAGAAACATCTCAAGCAGTATCAGTGGAAACAAAATGCACATCAGCTCACTTTTGGGTGTCATATCAAAGGGTGTGCACACTTGTGTACATATGATATTTTACATTTTGATGTGTAATAAATTAGCACAAATGTCTAAAAACCTGTTTTCACTGTGTCATTATGGGCTATTTTGTGTAGAATTTTGAGACAAAAAATTTACTCAATCTATTGTAGAATATGTCTGTAACGTAATAAAACGTGGAGAAGGTGAAAGGGGTGTGCAGACTTTCCGGCTTGATTGTATATAAAAGTTTGGGGCTGTTTTCAGTAAAATGAGAATGCAAGTCAGCCAATATCAGAGTCACTCAAGGTCAAAGGGAAGGCAAATACAAACAAACAAATATATCGGCAGCAAATGTCAAAAATGTGAAAATTTGACTCGTTTTAAAATTCATTGGTTTCATACTTTCTGTTTACCAAACTCCCTTGTTCAGGAATCTGCCTGCCGTGCCAAACACATTTAAAGAGATTGGAGAACAAGCAGGATTAGTCTTGCATATCCCAGCCTCTGGCTGCCATGTTGGGATTATAATTCTGTTTGAGAGATTGGTGCTGTATGCTGTAGCTTTCTCTCATCTGTGAGAGCGAGAGGTGTGCCGGGCAAGGTGGGGGAGGGGTGTATCAGAGCCTCACAGCTTCTCTCCAGTACAGACTGATCCCCTATTCTAAACACACTGATCCCCTATTCTAAACACACTGATCCCCTGTTCTAAACACACTGACCCCCTATTCTGAACACACTGATCCCCTATTCTAAACACACTCATCCAGTATTCTAAACACACTCATCCCCTATTCTAAACACACTGATCACCTATTCTAAACACACTGATCACCTATTCTAAACACACTCATCCAGTATTCTAAACACACTCATCCAGTATTCTAAACACACTCATCCCCTATTGTAAACACATTCATCCCCTGTTGTAAACACACTGATCCCCTATTGTAAACATACTGATCCCCTATTGTAAACATACTGATCCCCTATTGTAAACACACAGAACCCCAATTCTAAACATACTGATCCCCTATTCGAAACACACTGATCCCCTGTTCTAAACACACTAATTCCCTATTATCAACACACTGATCCCCAATTGTAAACACACTCATCCCCTATTCTAAAAACACTGGCCACCTGTTCTAAACATACTGATCACCTGTTCTAAACACACTGATCTGTTATTCTAAACATGCTGATACCCTATTCTAGCTGTCCAATCTGATCACAGCCACAGAATGCCTTCAGTCTGACAGGAGCCAACCGCAGCGTGATTAATACGACCTGACTTACACGGGTGCAAATGCCGTTTCAAGTTTTATTTCTTACGGTTGTCATGGTAAAGCGTACTGTGCACTGGCTGCAACTTTCAACTGCTTGTGTGGGTGTGTAGGTGTAAAGCAATAACATACATTCATAATGAAATATCGCCGTTTTTAATGCTTGAGGTTGTTTACTTAAACAAATGTGATTTACACAGGAGTCTCAATGTTCTAGAAGGAGCTGCGCTTCATGTAGTGAGGACAAATATTAGCCTAATTCCAAATGACTCCAGCGCTCTTACTACTTATGATGTTCATTAGCATTAGATTCATCCTTTTTTATCTTGGACTAAAACCAGTGCAACTATGATATCATTTGACTATTGTTCTCTGAAAACAATGGACGGACACCTTACTAAAGCAGAAAGCCAATCAGATGAGTTGCTCTGGCTGTTTTGGGAGCATGTCTCTGACATCACTGCTAACACCAGTTCCCATTACATGTGCAGCCAGGTGTTTCTCTAGAGTGGTCCCCCCGTGTGAGCACGACACCCCGTCGCATCAGGCCGCGTGCAGACACCAGGGAAGGACAGACTGGGGTGCCCACTGGGATGGAAACAGACTCTGAGTCTGACAGAGACATCAAAGGCTCAACAGAAAAGGAAGAAAGGGAAAGAAATTTGACGAGGCGAGAACCTGGGGAGCGTGCTGGGAAAGGACGCCAATTCAGATGCAGCAGGAAGAGGACGTGAACCCGCTGGACTTTCTCCATCCGCTGAGACGGAGAATGCTTTAGCGCAGCTTTACTCCCGCTGAGATTCTCATGCCTTTAAGTGTCTCTGTAACCCCTCCTTGCCTAAACGCATGTTCAGAGGGGACGACGTGGAGAAATGGGGGGGGAGGCGATCTGTGAGTCGTCGTTCGGGCCCTATGGGCGCTGTTCCCGTACTCACTGACGGCCTATAGCTCGGCATCATTTTATCAAATTCCTCATCAATTGTTTTGTATTTCTCCTCGGTGCGGGGGGTGAGGGAGAAGGACTCCTCGGGGTCAGGGCTCTCTGAGTCCCGGTGCTCTTTCTTGTTCAGAGCCTTTGAGTCAGGAAAACGAGAGAGTGAGAGAGAGAGAAAGAGAGAAGAAAATAGAGAGGGTAGGTTAGAGGAGGGGAGGAAAAAGGGAGGAGGTACTCACTCCGTATCTTTTGAAGAGGATATCCAGGTCATCGTTGGTCTTGCGGTACTTGTCCTCGCACAGGGGACTTTGGTCGATAGAATCGTCCCCGTCTGGTTCTGGGCTGTTGCAGCCGTTAAAGCCTTTCTTTCGCAACGTCTGAATAGTTTTTGAAGAGCAGAAAGAGGAAGAGGAGGAGAAAGAGGAGGGGTAGAACAGGTTTACCCAACAGCTGCTGACTTTCTAGCAGATTTTCAACACCTGTTCACCATCCCCAGCTACCCAGCTACCAGAGATAAACTTCATCATTCATTGCTCTTCCTCAAACCAGCGAAACACCATGGCCAAAACCCGCAGTAAAGTCCACAGTAAAAGTGTAGAAAAGGGTTTGGCCACTGAAGAGTATCGTCCGGATTCCAACTCTCTAATGCTACAACTCTTTTCCACTGGTATTGTGCAGTTATACCTGAACTCTACAAAACCAATGCACCCTACTGAAGCTTTTCATTCCCCCTCTGTCCTCTTTTCTGTAATAATAATAATAATAATAATAATAATAAACATTTGACATCCCTTACCTCGTACAAACACTGTCAATCAGATGTGCTTATGTAGCTGCCCTCTTTCACACTAACAAACAGCCACACTATAAGTAACAGCTATCATCTGCAAACAAGACCAAGAAACAACATCTAAAAGCTCCTTTCCCTGGCAGGCTTAACACCAGCAACACCTCACCTCAGGGGGCCTGAAGCCACACACACACACACACACACACACTCTCACACACTCACACACTCACACACACTCACACTCTCTCACACTCTCTCACACTCTCTCACACTCTCACACTCTCTCACACTCTCTCACACACACACACACACACACACACACTCACACACAAGAACTGGGAAAGAAATCTGTGCAACACAACACTCTTTCCCAAGGTTCTCAAAGCTGAGCTAAGGGATTTTTGGAGGTTACATAGCGTTCCCGTCTTGTTTTCAGAGGAACCAGAAGTCAGGTGTTGCCAGTAATTAGCTTTGCTGGTGGGAAACTAATCAAATGGTGAGCCAGATTCCATCCGAGAGAACGTGTCACTTCCTTTCACTATAAATAGATGGACGCTCGTCAGAAGGAATACCACAGGAGGACCACCGAAGCGATCTCATGCACTTCCTCTGAGGTCAAATGTTTCGGTTAAGGTTACAGGCTAGAGCTGATGGTAGAAAACGATACCAACACACGGTAAAAACATCAGTGCTCTGCCTTGTCTCTCAAACTGATGAGCTACCATGTCACTCTTACATGACGACCTGTGGGAGTCATTCTAAAATGGTGCCAAGGACAAAGGTGTTAAAGGCGCGACATTATTTGTGATAAAGCGAGTATGCACACATCTGAAAGCCTTTATTCTTTATTAGCTCTGTGTTGGTGAGGTCTCTGATCCTGGGCGGCCATGTTGGCTCAATCACGGGCAGCTGTCAGTCAGCTGACGGGGTTGCCTTTTCAGTGAGCCGCGTATGTGCAGCTGGCTCTGTGCACCTCTCTCCCGCAGGCGAGCCCTTTCAAGCGCAGGCTCTATTGTGTTGCCAGGGTAAGATTCCCCTGCAGAACAGAACAGACTGTGACTGGCTGGCGCTGTTCTCGGTCCGGACCCGCCCCTTCTCCCTCCCTCTCGCTTTTCCCCTCCCACGCCCGCCACATCGCCATCCATCCCTCTTATGCCTCTCTCCCTCTCAAACATTCTTGCTTCAGCCGTTGTTCTCTTCCTCTCCCCCCCTCTCACTCTCTCTCTCGTTCTCTCTCGTATGGTTGAGTTGTGATGAAGCATGTTTGCAGGGCCAGCGAGGGTCCATTGTACACAGAAGCACGTCCCACTTGCAGTAGCCCCGGGGCATGTTGGGAGAACGGCGCCAAAGCCACTGCTTATGCACACCGCTGAGCAATGGAGCAACAGGGCGACGGCGAAGCACGCAATCCGATGCATGCCGAGCAACCACGTGCTCCTTCCCCACCACGTGCTTCCTTACCCCCTCAACAGTCTTTCATCATCCCCAGATCCAATCCTGCGTAATTTATACATGCCACTAATGGCCTTTCTCCACTCTCCAACAGCCTGGAAGACAAGCCTCTCCTGCATCGCCCCAATAGAGCTGATTATCAGCTCTCCATAAGCCCCTAAAGCAAACAGACTGCATACAATGTTTCATAACCTTTAAAACTTGTTTATTGCACGTTTGCATTGCGTGAGATCAAGGTCATGCATCACGCAACTTCCCATGGAAGGGCCTTTCGGTATTCTCCATCAATATTAACTAGCAGCCAAGATCGCAAGATCGGACTTTTAACCAGATGATCCGACTGGCTTGCAAGGTCACGCTCGAAGTGTGGATGACCCAGGCGCCACAGCTCAGAGACCTGCAATAGCTATGTGAGGGGATGCCCCGCTGCCTCAGTCCAGTGCAGTGGTTCGACAGCTCATTGAGGGTGTGAGGAATGAATGTGACATCAGCAAGCAGGCCTAGCCCCCGGGAGCATCGCCAGGGCAACCGAGGGGGCTTCTCCTCAGGACTCCTCGATCTCCCATACAGCGCGTCTCCAGAGGCCTCCTCTTAACCCACGGCTGTTAACTGCTTAGGTACGCTGTAATGTATTCGCCTAAAAGAGAGAGGTCCTGCCCAGTGATGCAGTTCCTGCGTGACATGCCGTTAAGACGCTGTAACGTATTTGCCTAAAAGAGAGAGGTGCTGTTCATGCGTGACATGGTGATCCGGGGCAATGACAGTGCTTAAGCCCTGTAGCAACCTTCCCTCTGAGCTGCTTAAGAAAAGGGCATCCCTTCATCTCTCTCTCTCTCCCTCTCTGGCCATCTTTCTGTCCCTGTCCCTCTCCCTCTCCCTCTCTCTTGCCTTCTCTCTCTCCCTTGCCCTGTCCCTTGCCCTCGCCCTCTCTCTCTCTTTCTCTCTCTCTCTCCCCCTCTCTCTCGGCAGTCAGGCGGATTAACACATTTTGGCAGGAGAAGCAGGCTGCCTGCTCTCTCAGCACGTGCAGAAGTAAGAGAGCGAGAAAGAGAGGGCATGTGTGTGTGTGCTTAATCTGCGTATGCGTGTGTGTGTGTATCCCAGGATACACAAAGAGCAGTCTTGCTTGTACAAACTCATCAGCCGGCAGCATAGCAAAGCCATGCATTTCTGTGCACGTGAACATATTTTCTGCTCACTCTCTGTGAAACATGACAATTTAGGCTTTACCTATCAGACCCCATCAGAACGGGAACGCGACGGTCTCCCGCTCCACGGCCCGGTCTGGGGCCCGGACCCATCCGCCCTGAATACTGCATGAGCCCCGCTCCCGGGCCACTGCCGAGTGTGCAGACCCAGTCAGGCTTGCGCTGATGTGGCCCTTAGCGGCCCGACGCCCCTGCGCACGGCGCACTAGCGCGTCCACTTAGAAGCCATCTGCGGCTGGAGCCTGCACTCTCCCCCGCCTGCTTCCACACAGGATAAAAAAGCCGCTGGTCTCCTGCCATCACAAGCTCTCTGGACCCCACACCAGAGCAGCACTTCTGTGTCTGCTGGTACTAACCGGTGAGAAGCCCTCCGCACACTTCAAACGTCTGTGAATGTCTTAAATAAAAATTTACTGACAGTCCGTAATTGTAAATGTGATGAAAATATACGTTGAGGTTGTACAATGAAAGACACAATGCTTAGGCATAATGCACTTCAGGGTACACTCTTATGTACAGTTTTAGACTCACGTACATAATTGAAATATTTACGATTGTGCCAAGTATGTACAATGTATTATTGATTTTATTAAATTTTTTACCAAAGCAGTGGAACAGAGTTCTTGGGGGGGGAACTGCCAAATAAAAACATTAAAAAATGTTTAATTTCATACAAACTTTGTAAGCAGAGAGAAGTACTTTCAGGTTCTGTAGTTGGTGCTCTAGTTTGCCATAAAAGGAAATGAGTTCTGTAAATGAATCATAACCTAACTCTGGATTTCAGGCTCGTTCATTCTTATCTGGTAACTCCCACCTTGCACCACAGAAGAGACAGCAGTGGCAGGTAGCACCGGTACAGATGGTACTTCTGGGGGTTATATGGGGGGTTTATAACAGGGTCACAGAAGGTACCATAGGAGGGTATTACTGCACTCTAGAAGATTCCAGCAGCAAATATCCCCCTGGTATCACACTTATCACATTACTAGTTTGCAAAAAAAATACTGGTTGAGAACAAGATCATCTATATTCTATATATCCTATTTTTTTTTAAAAAGAAAAAAAAAGTATTACCGATCATGGGTGTATCATGGCCTAACCATCACACTAATTAATTGGTACTTGCAACGTTGGTAATTTACGAATTTAGGCCTTTTCCCTTGTGCACTAATTGTAATCCGCTCTGGATAAGAGCGTCAGCTAAATATCTACAATGTAAATGTAAACATGACTGTGTTATAGAAGGTACTAGCATTACCCCTTCTATGGAAGATACCAAAGAGCAGTATTACCGTGTGGAAGAAAAAACCAGTGAACAGTATTACCATGTTGCACAAGGTACCAGTCAACAGTATTAGTATGTTGTATACGGTACCAATGGAAAGCATAGCGAGGTTTCAGCAGGATATCAGTGGAGGGCATTGCAGTGTTACAGAAGGTATCAGTGGATGGCATTGCAGTGTTACAGAAGGTATCAGTGGAGGGCATTGCAGTGTTATAGCAGGTATCAGTGGAGGGCATTGCAGTGTTATAGCAGGTATCAGTGGAGGGCATTGCAGTGTTGCAGAAGGTATCAGTGGAGGACATTGCAGTGTTACAGAAGGTATCAGTGGAGGGCATTGCAGTGTTACAGCAGGTATCAGTGGAGGGCATTACAGTGTTATAGCAGGTATCAGTGGAGGGCATTGCAGTGTTATAGCAGGTATCAGTGGAGGGCATTGCAGTGTTATAGCAGGTATCAGTGGAGGGCATTGCAGTGTTATAGCAGGTATCAGTGGAGGGCATTGCAGTGTTATAGCAGGTATCAGTGGAGGGCATTGCAGTGTTATAGCAGGTATCAGTGGAGGGCATTGCAGTGTTATAGCAGGTATCAGTGGAGGGCATTGCAGTGTTATAGCAGGTATCAGTGGAGGGCATTGCAGTGTTATAGCAGGTATCAGTGGAGGGCATTGCAGTGTTATAGCAGGTATCAGTGGAGGGCATTGCAGTGTTATAGCAGGTATCAGTGGAGGGCATTGCAGTGTTATAGCAGGTCTCAGTGGAGGGCATTGCAGTGTTATAGCAGGTATCAGTGGAGGGCACTGCAGTGTTATAGCAGGTATCAGTGGAGGGCATTGCAGTGTTATAGCAGGTGTCAGTGGAGGGCATTGCAGTGTTATAGCAGGTATCAGTGGAGGGCATTGCAGTGTTATAGCAGGTATCAGTGGAGGGCATTGCAGTGTTATAGCAGGTATCAGTGGAGGGCATTGCAGTGTTATAGCAGGTATCAGTGGAGGGCATTGCAGTGTTATAGCAGGTATCAGTGGAGGGCATTGCAGTGTTATAGCAGGTATCAGTGGAGGGCATTGCAGTGTTATAGCAGGTATCAGTGGAGGGCATTGCAGTGTTATAGCAGGTATCAGTGGAGGGCATTGCAGTGTTATAGCAGGTATCAGTGGAGGGCATTGCAGTGTTATAGCAGGTATCAGTGGAGGGCATTGCAGTGTTATAGCAGGTATCAGTGGAGGGCATGGTCTTGGACTGGATCGGCGAGGTCACAGCAGGTCCAGCTGTCCCTACTGTTTCCATCCCACCGTCCTGCAGCCGTCCGTCCAATTGCAAGAGGGCACTCGTAAGCCTGTAATCTCGCCGCACCAGAAGAGAAATGTGTCTCCTGGCTTGGGACCGCAGCCGGGGGGATATGAGGCACGATCACAGAGGCTGCTAATCTAGAGCACGCCGTAGGTCAGCAGCGCCGGAGCTCATCTGGCCCCAGTAACAGCGGTCACGCCCGCCCGCACGAGCCACAACGTGTTAAATCAAGAACGGGAGCCGTGCTGAACGCGCAGCTCCGGATACACAATTACGGCAACGTTCTTTCACGGCCTCGCCGACGAACGCATGGAATTAAGACGCTTCACCGGTTTAATCACACACTGCCTGTGAGACAACATGGGTTATGAATGTATAAATACGCCAGCGTTTCCGACAGCCCACGGCGGCAAAACATCTCGCACGAAAAACACCACTGCAGAGCAAAATCCCAAGCACAGTACGTACAGTATACAGGGTAACACTTCCTTTGACGGGTCCTTCATAACCGCTTTACAACTTCTACATAAGCACTACATAGCACATTCATAAGCACTACATAAACATACATAAGTGCTTGTGTCAATGACTGCAAATAGGCATATGGTGTGCTATGTTAACATTGATGCAGCAAGTGACATGACCATGACTTACCAAGTGAAATGACATGAGATAGTTATGTCAAGTATGTCATTGCATTTGGTATACCGTACACAATAACTATAAAACCATTAACCAGTGAAAGGGATTCCGAAACGGCCCTATGCCCCCCCTCCTGCTCAGACCCAAGCTGGCTTTTGGGCTTTGAAGACAGGACACCCAGCGTACCTCGATGATGTCGGCGTTGGTCCGGCTCTCGTGCGGCTCGTTGTACTCGGTGTACTTCAGCAGGACCTTGTCCATGTCCGTGCTGGCGTACTGGAACAGCTTGTTGGAGTGGTTGAAGATGATGAGGGCGATCTCGCAGTCGCAGAGCACGCTCAGCTCGTAGGCCTTCTTCATCAGGCCAAACTTGCGCTTGGTGAAGGTCACCTGCAGCGAGGGGAGGACGGGGACGGAGGAAGAGTGAGGCAGATGATCCGGCGGAATGGCGGACATGAGAGGGCGGGGCGTGAGAACAGAAGGGGTGAATGGAGAGATGAGGGAGAAAGAGGGGGAAGAAGAAGTGGTGAGAGTGGTGAAGAAGAGAAATGAGAGCACAAAAGAAAAAGGCAGAATGGGGGTTGAATAGAGGAGAATAACAGGAAGGGAAGGAGAGACAGGAAGGAACAGGAGAGAGGAGAGAAAGAGATGAAAGGGAGAAGGAGGAAGAGAGAAAGATAAGGTCAAGAACAGAGCGCTGCACAAATACCACACAGGATCCTGAACAATCAACTGGGGAAAACAATAGAGAAAGTCACCTCTCACATGCTAACGGCTGAAACACCACTCACGCCAATACTGCACGCTAATGACTGCACTACGCTAGCAGGTGCACAGAATCTCATGCAGATCAGTTGGGGATGGGAAGATTTTCTTGAGGGGATTTTTGTTCTTGTTTTTTCACGCATGGTGCATTTCATAAAATGAGAGCCGTGTAATGGGGATTTTGTGTTGGGGAGCCACAGGAAAAGCGCACAGAGGAGACGCAGAGAAGGACAGGCGGACTCTTCGGATGCGTGACATGCGAGACCTCCGGTTCCTCCCTCCATCGCTCTCCTCTGGCACTAATTGCTTCAGCGCTCGTTGTGTCACATAGATGCAGCTCTTTGGAGCAGGAGACAGCTTGCCCTCGCTCCCTCCCTCCCTCCCTCCCTCCCTCCCTCCCTCACTCTCTTTCTCTCTCTCTCCTCTCTCTCTCCCCCTCTCTTTTCCTCCTCCCTGCCTCTCTCACACTCACTGCTCCCTGCCGCCACAAATCAAATTATTTCGGGGTCGTTTCCATGGGCAACCGCCTTCTACAACCCCCCCTCCCCTCCCACACGCACACACCCTCCCACACACCCTCTACCCTTCCCCCTTTAACTGAACACACACACACACACATGCAGCACACACACACAGACAGGAAAGCAGGGCAAGTATTCAGGAATCTCAGAGGAAATGAAAAATGATGGCAAATGACAGAATGAACAGATCTGAGTCGATAGAACAGATTCAAACATTACTGTCAAAAATATTCCTTTTTTTGATTGCAGAATTCTACGTCAAAAATAAATATTTCCGTTGACAATGCTGTTGATGAACAATCTGGCTCATAAAAGCAAATGTCACAGAAGCCAATAACGAACGGCGAAGCATCATCGATTACAGCAGGAACGTGGCTTCCTTACACAGGGATATCACCACAAACAAACAAAAGCTTTCATGACTGTGAGACATCGGTGCTTAAATACAATGACAAAGCCCGACCTTCTCCTGCAGAGCACAGAGACTTCCACCTCATGAGTCTAGGTCACCGTGGCGATGAGAGGAGAACCCGTTGCTTAATGGTATTTACTGCTCAGCTTTTCCCCTGTCCTGGGATCAGTCCTCATTAAGCCAGCTCTAATCATAATTAAAGCCCATGTGCTTGGCACGCTTGGGGGCGCCAGGACAATTCATTTCAAATAAATGACCAGCAGAAACCGCACAGGGAGAAATCGAGGTAACGTTGAACAGATTAATAATATTTGTGATATTACTACTGCTACCAATGGGAACATTAATAATAGTAATAGTAATAACAATAATAATAATATTTACTTCTCTCATTTGACTGGGGCTTATAGGGGAATGCCTTTATGCAGTGGATGTGCAGCGCTGGTATTAGCGAGGGATTGTGCAAGTTAGTACACTCCTAGGCATGTCCTCCACAGGTGGACACTGACAGGGCCTGCTGTGCTATGGGTTTGGTGCTAAGCTAACTCCAGGGGTGTAACCTACCCTTGGATATGGGTATGGCGCTAAGCTAACTCCAGGGGTGTAACCTACCCTTGGATATGGGTATGGCGCTAAGCTAACTCCAGGGGTGTAACCTACCCTTGGATATGGGTATGGCGCTAAGCTAACTTCAGGGTTGTAACTTGGACATGGGTATAAATGAATTTAAATTTGTCGTTATCACCACAGATATCCCTCGAGATGCATTTGTCCTGTTTTCCACTTGCTGCCCCCTGTCCCCTTGATTCTTTCATTTGATCAACCTTTATAATGGCTGCCAGCACTGTTCTCTGAATAAGGCATCGCTGATGAAGGTGGAAAAATGTTAATTTCACACATCTCCGTGAGATTTTGTCAACGTCTTTGTTTTCAGGAGCAACTCTAGTGCAACTCTTTGCACCTAGGGGAACAGCTACCGGAGCCGCACGTATTCTGATATGAATGCAGGCGCCTGGGGAACAGGGGGAACAGGGAAACAGTTCTGAACTTCTCATCTTTAGAGGATTTCTGATGTTTTTCTTAGTGGTTCCTTGTTTCAGTGAGCATCACCATTATAAAGCCCCCTGACAAACCTCAGCTGGAGAAACATGGTCAAAGTAGACTCCTTAGAACAGTTGGCAAGCCAATAACTATAACTGTGGCATTATAACAGTTAGCTTCAGCACTCAAAAATGTATGCCCGTTACGTAACTGGTGCCTGGGTCATGTCACGTCACATGTAAGTGTAATGCATAGGGGACTTATTTCAATCTGTTCATCTGAACAATATTGTTTGGAAACATTCCATTTACAAGACATCTATATAATTAGCTTCCTATATGGTCTTATTCTGGTTCAACTAACCACAGACAAGGAAAGACACGCCCCTAGTGTATGAAAGCACACTCCAAACTCTCACCTGTCTGTTCCTCTCGTCTGTGATTCTCTGTATCTGAATCTTTCTCCTCCCCATGATTCCGGTGTGGCGGTGGGAGAGGTTGGGGAGTCAGTGGGTGGAAGGTGGGCGTGGCTATATGGAGGGGAGGGGCTGTGGCGTTGGTCGCCGGGCGCTGGTCTTAAGACTGACTGGTAAAGATAGGCAGAAACGCAGGGCCTGGAGGAGGGGCCTTCAGTTCATGGTCCTGAAAAAGGGGCCGGTCATCCAGGTGTCCCGCCTCGGGATCCTCTCCCCCAATCTATAGCAGGTGTTTGGTGCGTGTCACTCCTGGAATTGAAACAACAGGGAAAGGTACACATTAATCAACATGGATACACGTGGCTATCTTTCATCGCTTTCCTTTTGGGAGAAGAAATGTTGACGTATTGGAAAGCAATTTGTTTATCCCTATGGAATTGTCCTCAACAAAGACACTGATCGACACTGATGAAACATTGATCGGCAAGGACCATTAAATCGATCAATGATATTTTATCTGAAACAACCCTAATGCACTTTGCAACGACCAAGAGCAGGAAGTGCATCGGTGACGTACCGGGGGGGGTGGGGGGAACCTTTCTCTTAGGGTTTGTTGTCCCCAGGGGAGGGGTGAGGGTGCTGCACACTATAGAGCCTTGAGGGGAGCAGGAGCGAGGCTGTGCTGTGTCAGCTTCATTAAAGACATCACCGCCACACCACTGATCTTTATAGGCCCCTGGCCAAAGCCTGCCTGCCCGGTTTGATGCATTGCATGCGATTACAAACGGAACTCAATGCACTACCCATACACATCCTTCTTAAGAAGGTATATCATGAATAAATCAAAACTGGAGGCAATTAACTGAAAAACAGAACCTAATTAAGGTTAGCACTGATGCATTATTTAAGGGTATAATTTATAATTTGAAAATATATATATTTTTAAATTGCATCTAAAAGGTACACACTCCAAAAATAAATAACTAAATAACCTTTCACAAAGGACTCACTTCTGACTGACTTCTGACTGCTGTCAAGGGATGTCAAATCTAGATCAGTATTAAACGGCCCACTCGAAGCCAATTCACCAAGAACCTTGTAGAAAGAAAGACCAGCACAAACATTGAGTCACTGGGATGAGGCCTGGGAGACTGTAGCTTACTGCACTGTTTACTGTTCCACTTCCACAGCTCACAACTGAGAGCTGGGGGCTGCTGTGACATCATCTCCTTCACCGTCTGCAGTATCCTTTCAACATCACTTGCATTTGCCTTGTGGGTTTGAATAATATGCTCGAGTTTGCCCACTTTGGCCTCGCACTGGCATGATGCTTCAATACATGGGGAAATAAAAATGGAAATAGAAATAAATGAATAAATCCATAAAATAATGATCTGAATCCCCGAATCATGAATTTATTCATGAAATCAGTTCCTTTACTCGTATTAATGTTGGCTATTTTTCCTCCATACTTTTACAGAACAGATCCACGTTGAATTGAAGTAATCAATCAAATTGTAAAGTGAAAAAGAAGCTGTCTGCTTCCTGAACCATATTCTTTGGCATCTGTGTGTGTGTGTGTGTGTGTGTTTGTTTGTGTGTGTGTGTTTTTAAATTGTACTCTGTTAGAGTACATATACTTTAGCGACTATAACATACCTTATTTATATGCTGTGTAAATTCACATGGTAATGGATCAGTTCAATGGACTCTGCAAAGCTTTGAATGCATCCGTAATACTGAATTCAGAGCCAAAAGAGAGGCTGAATGTTGTTCAACAAAAACCTACAGTAATATTTCTCAGATTCAGAGCCCTAATGCTAAAAGAGAGCCATCAGCACCAAGCCAGTATCACATCACATCATAACATAGACTATTCCAAATAAGCATGAAGCCATAGGGCTCTGATGTACAGCGTCTTTGCGACAGTTCTCTGTAAAAATATACAAAAGAAAGTGAATTGAAATTAAATTGAATAAAAAAAACAAGGTTACAGCTCACAGGAAAAGCACCAATCAAAAGACAGCATTCCACTTGATACGATACACAGTAGAGCAGTATGAGCGGGGCCAGTAGAAAGTCTGGTTCTCCCTGCTATCCGGAGCAGAGCCTGCAGTTAAAGTTTTGGCTGTGGGGCCGGCCGACAAGAATAAGCTTCTTCATCCGCTGGGCTGCTCAGAAATCAACCTTCTGCCCTTCATGCTTGGAGAACCCCATCCCAGCTCTCCATTATACCAGCACTGACAATTTCATTCACACTGAGCCACGCGCTCAACACTCACATCTGTCTACAGGAGGCTCAAGTGTTTACTGTTCAGACTAGACCTGAGGTAAATGGCATGGAGCCCTTTTTTAAAAATAAAGCACCGCAAAAAATGTGAAATAATAATAAGATATATTAATAAAAATACGTCTAATAATAATGTATTTCTTTGTGTAAGCCTGAGGGCAAATAAAGCTTTACTGGATAACTCAAAAGTAAAAACATACAGACCCTTTGTTTGTCTGCGTTTCTCTACGGAACGACAGCTTTGAGGAGAAATCTGCTTCAGTTCAAAAACTTCAAACTGTATTTCAAAGCCAGGTATCTGTGGTTGGGAGTGTGAGGTCTTCAATCCCTCAGTGAACGTCTGACACCACCTGAGATGGTCCTCTTATCGAGGGCTGAAATTTGACTGAGGTCTACTATCGTGGAAAGCATCCATGGAACCAAAGCTCTCACATGTACACCAGGAAAGTCACAAGCAAACATATGCGAACAAAAAAGAGCCACAATCATGCGCCGGACACAGACCCCTCACAAACAAAGAAACAAAGAAACAAACATAGGAACAAAACCTCAGAACTTTAAGAGGGATTTTCAGCGCCACTCGCTAAAGCAGGTTTCAGCCAGTAATTCCAGCCCCTGATTCAGGGTTACTTATCTCTGCAGCCTTTCAGAGTAAATGCTTCCATTTTGTATGCAGAAGCCCACTGAAAGGAAACAGAGGCGGTGTGAAAATCAGCGGCGGGTTACAATGCTAAATTGTAACAGCTGTGTGATTTTTATTTTACAGTGGAGAGACGGTCACCCAAATACACAACGCAAATGTACACACACATGTGCACACACACACACACACACACACACACACACACATTGAAAAAACCTGGCCTAATGTATTTATTAACCTTTATTTATATAGGGTAGGTTGACTGAGCATGCATGCTCTTCTACAGCAACGCCCTGTTAATAGCACAAATGAAGGCTTTCTATGAAGAATTCAGTTTATTGCACTTTTGGACTCAAATGAGTTGAAGAGTCTCTCTGAATGAGTTTGGGGAGGAGGGGGGCGCTGCGGGGAAAGCCTGGTGCTCCCAGATTACAGCCTGTACCGAAGAGGGAAGGGGGGGGTTGAGCCCAGCCAAAATCACCTTTCGCACTCCACACTAGCCTGTCACCGCCGGCCTGCTGTTTAATCAAAGGGTCTCCGGCACAAGCCAATCACGCGAAACAATCAAACAGAGCTCTCGTAACGGGCAGACTGCAGGTCCGAGCCCTTACTGTGCCGCGCGCCAAACCCACTAACCATCCAGGGCCTTAAAAGTCAAAGGACCTGAGGCGACAGTGTAGCATTAGCAGGAGCAATGCCAATAGAGGACTAAGCGACTGTGTGCAGCGCGCAAAAAGGACGCGCTGTGAAACTGATTGTGAAGAAACACCCCCGGCCTCCAATATCTCGGCGTCTGTCGAGCATGACAGCGGGGTTTAGCGTCAGGGGAATCCACGACATCTGTCACACGATGTACTTCTTCAACATCCAGACTCACACCAAAACAGGGTGATGTGAATGCGGCCAGAAGACTAAAAAAAAATATATAATTCTTGTTTAGAAATATTGTGTCTATAGTGCCTTTCATCCATTTAAAGTCTCTCCTAAGTGGATTAGGGTGTGTGTGCGTACATGTATGATGCACGGCTCGGCTAGCCCCTACCAGTATGTCCACCTCACAACAGCAGAGGTGGAGAGTGAGAGTGTGAGAGAGAGAGAGAGAGAGAGAGAGAGAGAGAGAGAGAGAGAGAGAGAGAGAGAGAGAGTTAAAGGCAGCTACACTGGGGGATGATTAGACGGAGAGACAGAGAGCGGAAGCAGGAATTCTGCCAGGACCCAAGAGAAGCCCCTACGTTTGGCGAAGAGTGCCCGGGGATCATAATGACCACAGTGAGTCAGGTCCTTGTGAGGCTTCCACGGACAGCCAGCCGCTAACATACCTAAATATACCATGGTTAGTCATGGTTAGTGAGATAGTGCAGCACATGGTCTGAGGGTTTAATGTATGATTAAAACAGCGGAGATGACTGCCTGACACATGCTGGTACACTTAAGAGGAGCGCAGGGAGTACCGGACACCTGACCTGGCCAAGAGCTTGATGGCCCTTACGGCCGGACGGGGTGGGCCACCGCATACACTAGGGCAGGCTGCAGCTGTCCTGCTCATGGCAAAGTCACAAAGAACTCCAGCAGGTCAGCGGCTCCTCCCACACGGCCGCTAACTGGGACAGCGCTCGCACCGCGTGCCGCTCTGGGACCCCGCGAGTGTGCCGTGCCGTTCTGTCCAACCTCGGTCTGCGGCAGCCAGCGGCGGCCGGGTACCTCATTCGCGCAGACAGGCGCCACCACTAGCTCCTGCGCTGTTTGCGAATTAGCCTTCCGTCGCCGCCGTCGGCGTAGCCGGGAGACTGCGAGGGACCTGGCAGCAATGCGGCGTGGGATAGCTGGAGGTCCTGGCCTGAGCAGGGAACCCGATCCGCCGACCGCAGGGAGTGGAGATTCTGCAGTGCAACGACAGCACTTCTCTACGGGGGAGGGAGAGGGATCAGTGGTCCTCAGCTCGTCAATCACGGTCCTCAGAATTCACACACACCCTTACATAAGCACTCTCGCAAAACTACACACACACAAACACACACACACACACCCTTACAAATGCACTCTACACACTAAACTATTACAATTGCTAAACTACACACACCCTTGCTAAAATAGACACACACACATATACATGCACACACACACAAGCACGCACAAACACACACACGCGCAAGCACACACACGCACACGCAAGCGCACGCACACACACACACACACACACACACACACACACACACACACAGACGCACTCCATCTCTGTCTCCATAGGTAGGCTATATAGGGCACCGTCACAGGGTAAGAGGCAGGTAGAGAGGTGTGGATAATGACCTGTATTTCAAACATTGCTGACATTTGAAATGAACAGTGAAAATCCGCCCAGACAATCAGAGCAGCAACGCTGCCCAACCTGTACGGCAACAACCAGTAAAGACGGCACCCAGGCACTTCAGTGTCCTCCCTCCCAGCATGCACGAGTGTGTACTGCACTGTGTCCTCCAAGCACATTCATACACCCCTGCGGTCTTCGCACCGCATCAGGTGAAGACGCAACATAAAGGCCACTGTTTCCAACAGCGAGGACATGAACGTGACATCACGGGAGGAGGGGTCACCATGACCAAGTATTCTCCTTCAATGGAAGGCTGCCATCGGCAGACAAAAAAGGTCCGCTGTTCTATTTTCAGACACTCAGCGAGTTTCTAAAAATAACCATTCAAAACAAACCCAATAGTGGGGCGTAGAGTTCTGAATGTTCAGCGCGGCTATAGCCAGCGCGCTCCGCTTCTCGGAACACTGCCACGATTCAGGCCCCGTTTCCCATTGACCGACCGCATGTCGGACCGGCACCGCACCAAACGACACGGCCTACACGCTGACGCACAAGCCGGCCTTAAAAAATGTTAGATGCTTCCAGTGTTTATCAAGGTTCCCACTTGAATGGCCGAAACTAAAGGCTCAAACTTTTTAAAAGACGTACTAAATAAAATTCATAGGCAAATTCCACAAAAAGTTGCCTCCTTCGCAGATGGATTACTGGAGGAAACCGGTTTCGATACACATTACTTATAAACATTTAGGCTGATATTTTGAGTCAGCACTCTGCAGATGCTCTCTACTTGTTTATTGAAACTCGATTGCAAATGTCACCAAGCACGTGATTAATCAAGAAAGACGGACATGTTTTTCTTGCATAACAGAAAGAGAAAGAATGCAGAAGGGCAAGAGCACATATTCCGAGGGCAAGGGATACTTCAGCACTGCTTTATTCTCCCTTTGTTCCCATGTTTTCCTGTGAAGAACATACTGTAGTCACCATTCATGCCCCTTCTTTCTGCCTCACAATGAGTCATGCCCTTGAATCCTTCTTCGTTAAATAAAAAAAAGATGCATTTTCCGCATCTTTAAAACTATGCTCTAGGCCAGGGGTGTCTTTGAACTTCAATGTTTCCATACCGTAACAAGCAGGCCTAGAAACATTTACTGTGTTCTTTTCGCCATCTTACTACACACATAGTAAGAAAATATCCTTATGGGAGGATGATCATCTACTTACTATGAAATGGCAGTACAAAACAAATGCGCTTTTTACGGTTTGGCTGTTTAGAAAGGGAATGCATTTCGAATCAATACAAATGACTGTGCCCATGGTCTGGAGCCGGCAGTGCACTTCTGCCAGATGCTGATGCAACCGCAAATGCGTAGATAATTTTAGCTTGATTGTTACAACCATTATTAGTACAGTCCCATTCTTTCTACTTAGCAGTATGTTGCTACAATTGTTTTAGTCTGAGAAGAAATGTATGTAATTTCAAAGACAAAAAGTCTTAGGTTCCCATAAACGACTGGAACTTCTTTGGGATTAAATCTTGTTGACTCAGTTTATATCAGTTAATAATCCATGTATTTAATTCTATGAAGGCGTCTTTGATGGAAGAATCTCCTGTTCTATTAAGTATCAGCTCAGAATGATGACAGCTCTGTCTGTGCACTGCTTCCACTTCCTCAGTGGGCAGAAGACAGGTAATCGCCATGGACACAGAAACAGGCGATCATTAACGCTGTATCAGAAGCACAATCTGCTCACGATTCCAGCGCCTTCTGTCGCTGCTTTTGTGAAACTGGCAACGATTCTTCAACAGGAAAAAAAGAAAAAAGAAAAAAAGAAATGACATTTGCAGTGCGTACCATCTTTGAGAAAGCCTGAGCGGTGTGTGCGCTCGCGCGCGCGTTCATACGTGCACGCGTTTGTGTGCGTGTAGAACGCTGTGTAGATTTGTATAAATTAACAACCAATAATTAAACTGGAACACAACCTGGATTATTTCCCCTTCTCTTCCAAACTATACATCTCCTCTTCAGTGACCGTCATCTTGGACCTCGTGCAAACTGGTGATAGTAAAGAGCTTGATAAGCTGTAGGCTGATCGGAAAACTACGTCCGGTTTTATACCCCTTCGGTTAAGCAGACAGTTTATGTCTCTGAGGTAGGCTATACAGCAAACAAATTAAGGAATACCGCGTGGAAAAACGTAATTTTATTCAGTACAGGTTTGGGTATACAACCCATACAAATAGCTAGTCACTGGAACAGACCTCTCTTAGACCTCTCTGGTGGAGCTTGAAATATTCCACGGCTCATTTATGATTTACAGAGTGAAGGCAAAGCAATGGCAATGTTTTTTATAAAGGCTGCTATGAGAACGTTCTGCATGCAGGGACAGACGTGACCCTCAGCACATACCTTTACTGAAGCACTGCAGAGGGTGTGAAAAAATGGTACCAATTTAGCGCAAAGCTGTCAAGAAACGGAAGATTTAATGGGTCACTTAGTTCGCCATAGCCTAACTCAGGAGTAGGCAACCTTGGTCCTGTAGCGCCCGGGATGTTTCTGGTTTTTGTTCCACCGGAGCTGGATCACCAAAGTTTCATGGAAGATTGAAAGCCTGGGCCTGAATGTTCTGAAGGTTGAAATGCTGAGCGCCTCCAGCACATGGTCACCTGCATTCATTAAACCTGATTAATTTAAATGAACCCAGTTATGAAGTTATAGGTTTTGGATGGAGCGATAACCAGGACCAGGGTTGCCTACCCCTGACTTACAGCAAAAATGCCTCGCAGAACACCCCTATGTCCACTGTAGTGAAACTACTTGTGATATTGGGTCTGGAACATGGACAGACCCAATACATGGACCCATATCACAGAACAGCCACAGTACTGTACAGGTAGTTAAGGCCACTGGGAGGAACGAATCACTTCAATAATCATACCAGTCCCACGATTAAAAGGGAGAGAAGCCAACTGAACCTGGTGCTTGTGTCAGATTAGTACCGCGATGACTTGCTCATGCATGCTCGTTTAATTGATGCATTTGTGAAATTGTTATATTTTCATCATGCGTTTCATTTCATCTCAAAGCATTTCTCAACAGAGAAAGAATAAATGTCAGCTCCACACCCACTGTCTGAGTGGATATTAATCATGTCCCTGACCACAGTTATGCTACTCAACAGCATGTAGCTGGCCAATCAACAGCAGGGCATAGACAGCAGCCGCATACACCAGGAAACACTATTTAAAAATAAAACACATAAAGAATGCAGAGCAAAAGGTACTGGGCTTCATTCTGCCATTTTGGTTTAGGTCAAAGATTTCCTTTCATTTGTTGCAAGGCAATAGACATGAAGCCCAAGAAATTAAAAAGTAGGCAGAAGAGCTCGTTCAAAAATATGTGGGTCAACCACTGCAATGAGAAACTTTTTGTCTATGGAGTCACAAACATTCTGAGTGACGCATGAAGAACAAAACAACAATGCTATTAAGGAATATAATGAAGGACAGAAAGGGTTAAAAAGGTTGAACCAGTAACCTCTCAGACATGTCTTCTGTCTCCAAGCCTTTATAGAAGCCTGATACACAACGCAGTGTCACAGCAACAGCTACACGGCCCTTACCCTTGGACGGCTACCGCAGTCAGTACAGCCAGGACACCCGTGAGATTGTGATTAGTAGCACGGAAAAGAAACGTCCCAATTGAATCCCGGCAGAGCGTAGGAAACGATTACATGCTGAAGAGTCCCGGCCATAGGTCAGCCTTTGTCCTGTGGATGAAAGTGAAGCCGCTGAGCGTGGTGTGGCTTCGGGGGGCCGGCTCCTGTCCTGTGACTGCCGGAGAGCAATGACTGTTCCAGCAATGACCCCGATGGAATCTCCTTCCTGTGTCCCCCTTCCTTCGGCACTTACCCCCCGCGTCCCTCCCTCTTTTCAGGCCTCAACAACTGCCGCAAATTCGTCGCTGTCTTTAGTGGTAATTGAGAGGATGGTTAGAGCTATGAACTGTCAGAAGGCTGATGTGTGGGGGGGGTTAGGTTGTAGTAAAGCTGTTTGTCAGGCCGTCATTACCCACCCACCCCCCCCCCCCGAGCACATGGTGCGCAAATTCTCTCCTCGGATTTGTGAGGCGCTGTAAACGCAGCAGCAGCTGCTCCCTCACCTTTTGTGCGACCCCCCTCCCAGCGCGTTCGCCCTCACAGCTGTCTGCAAGCTTCGCCTGCGTGCACGTGGCCCCCGTATCAATGCGTGCGTTCTCATGTAGGACCTGGGAGGTATCAACACATAAACGGCCGCACTGTGGAGGTAGGTCTTGTGGAATCAGGAGACCGGGCCATGCCTCATATCTTACATGGAGTGGGCCTGATACAGAGCACTTCCATGGCAGGGCAAGGTACGAGTTAGGCTGGGTGAGGTCACTACTTTAGGGATTTCGTGTTACCGAGGGACTCAGTAACGTTCCGCAGGCTTGGGTAACAGTTGCATCACTTCGCTTCAAGGAAGAAATTGAAGAGTGGAAAAGCACCGTGTGGCAAACTCTTTGGTGTTCTCACTTGTGTGGGTCAAACAACAGTTCAAATCTAAAGAGGAATCACATTTTAATATATCAAACTTTATGCCCTTGAGAAGCCCATCTGAATTAAAACATACAGGCTACATGGATCTTAAATGGCCCAAAAGCAAAGCAACATTTTTCATAACAGTGATTGGTAATGGCCTGAACAGGATTCTTTTCCCAGGTTTCCAAACACTCAGCATTCCCCAGGGGTCTCCTCGCAGCACAGATATGGAGTTGGCCCGCGGCCTAATAAGGGGATTTGTGTGCCTGCGTTCTCCTCTCTTACTGCGACGGATCGGAGCGCTGCCCACGTCTGCGCTGCTGGCCACATGGACTCAAGCGTGAGAGCGAGAGGGGGAGGGAGACGCAGGGATCGGTGAAAGAGTGGGCAGGCATACGTATCATTCTTACGCACACTTACGTCCAGATCAGATTTTTAGGTTCTGAAAACAACAGCGACACAATGGAGAACGGGCAGACCTACCAGGGATCAACTCAGGCTGCGAGCGACCTCAAAGCCCTAAAGCAATGCCACAAAGGCTCCCTAAATCCAGCCTGCTGTATTTGTCTCCAAAGGTCCTCGACAAGGCTACTTTAGCCATATATACGTAGGTGTGCTTCACCTGTGTGTTTATTAGAGCTTCCCCTCAGGACTCTCCCTGGAGCCAGCTTCTCAATACAGGCTTCACACAGGCTGTAATACACAGAGACACTGCTGAAGGCTTTCACAAAGTGACAGCCTGAACAACTGTGCTTTCAAATATTAGGCTGGACCGTGCGGACTGCTGTCAAGGCAAATTAGCTAGACATGTTCTTCCGTTATATTGGATTCCTTTCATTGTGACATAAAAAACTAAATACATGAGCTAGCAACTATGGGCAACATTCAACAAGGTTTAGCTAATGGACGTTAGTCCCTGAGAGTAGAGGCCTGTGAACTGCCTTCTCACACATTTTAAAGCATATTAACATCAAGGCCGGGACAGTTTCCTTTTTCCAGTTTTACCAAAGGAAGAGTAGCCTGGTTGTTTCGTTTGTTACTATGGGAATGCTACTATGATTTGCTGGAAAAAATGCATAAGCAGAACAGTGCAGCACACAGCAAAGTAAAACACAAACTCCCAGAATGTTTGGAGGAATTCCAGGTTGACGTCCTCCCTCAGGAGAGTCTTGTGAAACTGGCCAAACAAAACCCTCTTAACTGAGCCGCTCCACAGAGTTTCACATGGACTCAGTCTGAGGGGAGCTGAAGACATGGTGTGAATTATGGGGGAGCTCGGCTCTCCCCAATGACACACAAGCTCCCCTGAAAGCACCAAATGTGAAAGATTTGGGGGGGCTCTGTAAAATATTGAAGTGAAAACTTTTATAGGGATTTCTTGGCCTATACTTGTAATAAAAGCAAATCAAGATAATAAAATAGGCGGAGAGTCATCTTTTTCCATGGGAGTACATCAGTCTGGCAATAAATTACGTATTGCGCTGCATAATTTCTCTACAGCCAAACGCCGATACGGCACAAGAGTTGTTAACAACTTAATACACAAATCAGTAATGGCATGTGTTTTCCTACCGTTCATTCAACAAACAGAAACACTGCATGGTTGCTCACTTTTTAAATTCTATAACCGTCTCTGAACATGTCAAACTCGTGCAGAGGATGTATTGCAAACACCATTTATGAAATGACCTGTTATTATGAATTACTACCTTGTATAGTTGTTGTATTGTATAGTATAGTTAAATACTATTACTATGACTGCCTTGGCAGTTGTAGTGTCTTCTTTTCTAACATGCAAAAATTGCTGAGAAATATAACTGTGTATGTTGTTGTCCAATGTCAAGTGTCTATTTTTCATCATGTGACGATGCAGGACGATGTAACGGTTAGCTAGTTTTGGTGGTTAGATTTTAAGGTTAGCTAGCTAGCTAGTGAGGATGAGACAGTGAGGAGTACTACTACTAGCTACAACAAAGCTCATCTAAATTCCTTATAAACACAAGTGGATCTCAAAAGAGAAAACAGAAGCAGTCAGCAACTCGCAACTCAACCTTGGCAAAATGTCTGACCACTAACTTAGGGAATAACCTTCTCTGTTCAACTGCTGTCATTCAAGACCTGTTTTAGTAGGAAAGAGGTCACCACGCCCTCTTCAGGGTGACTCCTCAAGCTCCTGACCTCTGCCCGAGGCCTTTTTTTGTAAGCGACGATTCTCCCCCACCGAGTCCTCCCCCCACCCTGAGAGCGGCCGCCAATTTCGCCAATATCGGCCATACTCGGATCTGGTGGGACCGGGGATGAACTTAGACCGCTGCGCCACCGCGGCGCTGGAGCAATCATTTTCTAAATTAAAAAATTAATCAAGGACTAGGGCTGGGAGATAAAATTATGTAGATAATTTTCGCAAAACATTTTGCCACGTTAATGATGATAAACTTATGAGGTTTATTTTCAATAAAACTATAATTTGCGTCCGTTTCTTCTACTTACCCAAATACAACACAAACAGCCAATCAGAACTTGCACGTTGCTAATGCACCCACCCACTGAAAACCTTCTCTGAGATTTTTTATCTCAAGAGGTATCTCTTGAATAAATAAAGGTTAAATTAAAAAACAACGCTACTCAGGGTGACCATGTGCGTTTAGCTGACATAGGAATGAATCACCAGCTAAATCAACCGAAAATGGTAGTTAGTAGGCGTTGGTTGACGTTAACTTGTTCAACGTTATACAGAACTAACTTATATATTAGATCAACGGTAGATGTCCAATAACAAATAAAGCGTCCGCATCAGGCGCACCTACCTTGCAAACCGTCAGTACGGCTGAGTTATATTTCTCCTAGCTTGTGCTTATTGGTAACAGAACCATGACGGTAATAAAGTTAACTTTGTTAACGCTACTCATCATAGCTGCCTACACCTGCTGAAGCCAGAAGAAATCTCCGTAACTTTTCTAACTGTTCATGTATGCTTACTGTTCATAGTAAATAACAAAGAAACATGGACGGGCAGCTGTGAATGCGATAAAGCTTGAGATTTAATCAAACCTTCACAACATTGTAGAAGTTGACTTATTCACGAGCAGGCGTCTGCTGGGTCCTAATGCTTATTTTATTAAAAGTGAAATAATCAGAAGGGAAAATTAAAGCAGATAAATTGTGCTTATATATATATATATAAAATAATTTGAGCATCTTTTTTGAGCATCTTTTTTTTATTACTGGATGTAAAGATATTTTGGTTCTGTTGAATACTTATGTCAATTCGTTTTTTCGAAAACAAAATATTTTCAATTTTAAAACATAATTAACCTTCTGGTTTCTTCAGGGTTCAGTCATAAGCGTAATACTCTTCAAAGTTTAAATGGAGAATTAAGTGTATATTGTGATAATTATTGATATCGAGCATATAAAATTATTGTGATTTACTTTTTTGCCATATCGCCCAGACCTATCAAGGACTATCTGAGGAGCAGCATAGGGCAAGAGAGGCTGAATGGACTAGCTATACTTACTATCAAGAACATCCGAGCTTGGACGATGCTTGAAGGAGATTTCTAACGATTTTTTACAAAGCAAGGCCTGTCGGATGCCCTTCCCATGAGTGAGTAGACAAAGTGGCTTTCAAGGTGTCTGCTTTCCGAAGGACCGCCGTGCCAGCCTGTTGTAATAAGAGTTGCGCCGTGCCTCTCAACAATTGTGTTTATGATTGCTGTGAGCAAACCTTGATCATCAAATTTTTGATGCACAGTTTCTTAAAGTAGCACATCATTTTCTAGCTATATGTACGGTGGGTGAAGGTGTGTTGATTGTTTCAGCTCTAAAACACAGTTTAATCGTTTTGATTATTGCGTATATGGAAGATTTTCTTGTTTGTTATACCCACATTATAGCAATCTCGGGTATTGTGCATTTTTTGTTATGGGTGTTGCGGATCGGGGGGGGATTGTTCACTGTGATGCATTGCCACCTGTATTTTGAGAGTTTGAGGAGAGCGAGAGTCAAGGTGTTAACAGGTGGGTTTTATTGTAATGTGATTAGCAGCTGGCTGGTTAAACTTTGTGCCGTTTTTGGGGGGGGAGTGGTGAGCTCCTCCAGATGCCACAGTACAATTTGCACACTGGCTGAAGTCAAATACCTCACATTTGTCATTGGCGCTGGGTCCTTCTTCAGAGATATGGCAGTATGAAAGCTGAGAGAATCATACAGATAAATCCACTCTAATACCCAATTTGACTGTTGCAGTTGTAATGCAGTAAAACAAATGAAGGGAAGCCGGTGTGAACGCTCTGCAGCCTACAGCCAACGGTTTGGGGAACCATGCGATTATGCTGATGAAACAGACAGCTTATGAGCAACCCGTCTTTACTCTTTCACTGATACAACGTCAGCATAAGACTGAAGGATGCCATGCTACAAATATACATTCTCAATGTGTGTCAACAATAGCTGCTAAACTCCCTAATGTGAATTAGGCCTAATGTAAACAAAAGCAACACATTAATAATGTATGAACTAGATAGCATATCTATCTTACAATGAAATTCTGCTACATCTTTATCCCATCAGAATAGGACGTGTAACTAAATAACATCTTTCTGTAGAAAACATGAAAACGCAAGCATCAGCACTCTTTGTTCTGCCTCGTTAAAAATGGCACAAATACAGGCACATTTACTGTGAAGATGGCGATACTTTTGTCTTCACATTCATGGTCCACAATTAAATCAAACACATGTTTTTGTCTTTCCAGGGTAAAAATTGTACCATTTAATTATTTTCCCTTGCAAAAGAGATCCCCATTACAGCGATACTCCTGATAAAATACATGTTGAATAAAAACAAATGAATAAAATGTAAATTATTTTTGTTAAACTGATGCATCGATGAATGGATCCATTCAGCCCTGCAATGCGAGGAAGCCCCTCCTGAACAGTCCCAGGACTAGACCTGAAGCTGGGATCTGATCCACCCCGCTGATCTCCGGGAGGACAGCTGCTCAACATTCTCAAACGTAAAGACCCGCCATCAAGCACAGCAGCTTCGACAGCTGTGCTCCCGCTCATTAAAGACATGACATACGAGTTCCCATTCATTGCAGTGGAAACATCACACAGTGTGCATAAAGTTGAAACACATAAGCCTTCCACAAATTAACACAATAGAGTGTGCCCGTGCCGTAAGAATTACCCTGTGGAGAACAAAATAAACAAGCAGGCAAAGGCCAATTGCTCATCTTTTAGATCCGCTTGGGGGAGATCAGTGAGCTTGACACATTTGACACATGTAACATCTGAAAATCTGACTGGCTGAACACAGTACATGCTGGTTCCACACAGAACATAAGCTACATAAGCTACATATGCTTCCCCCAAGAAACACACAGCCCCACCAGGCCTTTCACTCAAACAGCCCCGTGCCAAACGCCCCTCTCACGGTGCCAATCCGAGGAAGCTGGCAGAGGGCATGTCACAGCCTGGGAGCCATTTGGCGTAAAGGGCAGAGTTGAGGAGGATCGACTCCCTCTCTGACTTCAGACACCAAACCGGCGACGTCCATTAGAAGCCCAAAACCTGCTCACCTCCCACTAGAAATGCAGTGAATTCAATGCAGCGCTGCTAGTGACGCAACCGGGGCTCTCAGTTTCCCCGAGGACACCCCGGTGCCACCCTCTGTAACTCGTTTCTGAGGACACCCCGGTGCCACCCTCTGTAACTCATTTCTGAGGACAGCCCGCGCGGTACGGGGTGCCATGGCTTCGCTGAAAAGGTTGGGAAGCCCCGTTTTTTCCCCCCCAAATTTTGGCCAAGTCATGCTGAGTCACCAAACTATGTATGCGTCAACATGGGAAAAGATTGTGAAGTAAGCGGGCTCACGCCCTCGGAAATGCACGGACTTACTGTGGCGAATCTGAAAACCTTGTTTTCTTTGCATTCATTGACTATTCACCAGCAACATGACTACAGTAATGCTACCAACTGACAGCTTTGAAACACTAAGACCACACCAGCTGGCTTAACCTTAAACACATTAATTTGAAACATTAAGAGCTTATTTGAGCAGATTCTCATCTACAAGTCCAATAAATCACAAGAAAAGAAAAAAAAAGAAAAAATATGACTTAACAGTGGTCAGCTGTGTCAGCTGCCTGTACCGTGAGCAGCCTGTCCCTCTGTGTGGCACAGGCCGGGGTGCTCAGGACAGACCCCACAGAGCACTGCAGCTGCCTGTGCTGTAGGTGTAGGGTAATTCAGCCCGAGCAGAGACGTAGAGGAGCAGCGGAATAGAGAAGTAGAGGAGAACATGACTAGAGGAGCAAAGGAGTAGATGAGGGCTCAGCACGCCTCAGCTGTCACACACAATGCAGGCCGGCCTCACTGCTGCACCTAAAGAAATCCCTGCAGGCAATGAGGCATTTGATGTGCAGTGGAGCAGCCTACACATTACACATTTGCACGCACACACACACACACACATACACACACACACACACATGGCCTCCTCCCCTTGCCTTTGCCCTCTCTCCCCCTCTATTGTGCACACACACGCACGCACGCACGCACGCACGCACGCACGCACACACACACACATGAAATTGTCTGCTCAGAAACAGCTGACGTTTTTTAACAGACTCCCAACAGCTGACAGGCTACAGGTGGGGGTGCGGGGGGTGGGGCTATTGAACTCCCATTCCCTGTCCCAACCCCCAGCCTACACCTGTTAATACTCTACAGGAAGTGCTGGCTGTAAAGACCCTCCTGTACAGCAAGCTTTTTCTCTCTTGATTGTTCTCATCTCTTATTTTCCCCCTCTCCAGAGTTTATGACCTGACAGCAAGTGTTTAAGATCCTACAGCTGTCAAGAAAACATGGTGGATTTGTACAATAATAGAGCAAAGAACAGCTATATTGGCTTGCGGCTCAATGTTTCCTCCAGAACTAGACCCAGATTAATTTCAACTGCAATGCACTTTGTCCTTAGAGGAACAAATTGAATCAAATAGCCTAGTACTTCCCTCATTACATTCTAAGACAGCATCCATTACATACTACACTCATTAATGTCAGTGGTAGGCAAATGTATACTGTGGTTTAAGCATCAAACACATATAACACACTCCAGTTAAGAGCACGGCACACTGCTATTAGAGTAAAACTAGGCCGTAGTCTTTTCTCTGAGTTGAATTATTGGCCTGGTGTACAAAAACTACGGCTATAAAATGATCCCCACGTCTAGTGCAACACCTTTGGATTTCCACAAGAAATCAATCAAGTTGGTAGTAAATGGGATTCGCAACTAAAAAGTTCAGATTACCTCGCAGAACTTTTAATTGTGAAGCTCAAAGAAGCGATGCGAATAATGGTGACTTGACTTTGGGCTTCTAATGACTTACAATTGACTCCTACAATTAAGTACAAATGAGATACCAGAGTTTTCAATTCCGCTAAACAATGTCAAACAAACATTTTCAGTCACTTTGTCAGTGTGAATTTAAGAATGTAACCAAGTTTGAATTAAGCAATTAGGTTAAAGAAAATTACATGTAAGAGTATCTAAGACGCATCTGATCCTACATCCCAAAACCTCATCAGATCTCAATACCGTGCTTAGAGCCACTGCCTCAGAAGCAGAGCTTAGAGCCGAGTCCCTTGACAACGATTAACAGATGAGCCAAGCGCTGTGAAAATATCTGCACTATACAGAAAACTCTATTAAAAGTATAGCCTAATCTGCTCAACGTTGCATCTCGAAGAGATTTAATCTACTGCTTGATATTTAAGACAACAACTGCATAATGTTTACGGCAGAGGTGGACAGCGCACAGAAAAATGCTTTGAAAACTTTGGCCCATCGAAATGGACGAAAAACAAATGCATAAAAAAACAACTACCCAACAATCTAGCGGTGCATGTTAAACAGGGAAAAGAATGTGGATTGTGTTTTCTACCTCAGTATACCTCCCCGTCTTTGGCAGTGTGCCTGTTATAAGCAGCAAAGATAAAAAAGCCTTAAGCCTGGGGGTCTAGCTGTAATGCGATAACCATTTAAATAATATAAACAGCAGCAATAATCCTCCAGAGAAGCTAGGAGTGGTTAAAACACAGTCCTCACCGAGGGCCGCTGCACTCGGAGCCTGTCCTGAAAAAGCCGAGCGTGTGGGATGTGCATCAGCGGAGGGGAAAACAGCCGGGATGGTTACACAAGAATCCCAACCTAAATGAGTGTAGACACAAACATCTCACCTCCTGTTGGCCAATAACCTGACCCGCCTCACTGACAATACGAATCACCCTCATACCCATCCAGAGGTTTGCAGTGATACCTACTGTTACCACTTCCACAGACTGTGGCACAAAATCTCACCTATTCAGTTAAGCTTTTGGTAACATCGTCATGGCTTCAGGAACAAAGTTACAAACCCAGGCCTAAACATGCAATTCCTGCCATGAACGGCTCTCTCATTCTTCACCAAGGATCATGCGGAAATACTGCTACTATTTTTGTTTGTGCAGATCCACTGGAAACAGCAAGCATACCTCTGGAGGGTCACTTCTAAACTGGCTCACAAGTCCACTGTCTAAGATATTCTGATGTGAAATGTTAAATCTAGCGCATTAGATAACTTAAATCCTATACTTAACGAATAACCAATTATAGGCTATTCCTTTAGAAAACAGCCTATAGCTTGCTAACATTACCTACAATGGAAATACTTGTAGGGTGGATTCACTGCCACATTGTGCACTTCCATCTACTGTATGTGGTCATAGTGCACTTCCATCTACTGTATGTGGCCATAGTGCACTTCCATCTACTACATGTGGCCATAGTGCACTTCCATCTACTACATGTGGCCATAGTGCACTTCCATCTACTACATGTGGCCATAGTGCACTTCCATCTACTACATGTGGCCATAGTGCACTTCCATCTACTACATGTGGCCATAGTGCACTTCCATCTACTACATGTGGCCATAGTGCACTTCCAAGTGCACTTCCATCTACTACATGTGGCCATAGTGCACTTCCATCTACTACATGTGGCCATAGTGCACTTCCATCTACTACATGTGGCCATAGTGCACTTCCATCTACTACATGTGGCCATAGTGCACTTCCATCTACTACATGTGGCCATAGTGCACTTCCATCTACTACATGTGGCCATAGTGCACTTCCATCTACTACATGTGGCCATAGTGCACTTCCATCTACTACATGTGGCCATAGTGCACTTCCATCTACTACATGTGGCCATAGTGCACTTCCATCTACTGTATGTGGCCATAGTGCACTTCCATCTACTGTATGTGGCCATAGTGCACTTCCATCTACTACATGTAGCCATAGTGCACTTCCATCTACTGTATGTGGCCATAGTGCACTTCCATCTACTCCATGCGGCCATAATGCACTTCCAGTTACTGTATGTGGCCATAGTGCACTTCCATCTACTACATGTGGCCATAGTGCACTTCCATCTACTACATGTGGCCATAGTGCACTTCCATCTACTACATGTGGCCATAGTGCACTTCCATCTACTACATGTGGCCATAGTGCACTTCCATCTACAACATGTGGCCATAGTGCACTTCCATCTACAACATGTGGCCATAGTGCACTTCCATCTACTACATGTGGCCATAGTGCACTTCCATCTACTAAATGTGGCCATAGTGCACTGCACTTCCATCTACTACATGTGGCCATAGTGCACTTCCATCTACTACATGTGGCCATAGTGCACTTCCATCTACTACATGTGGCCATAGTGCACTTCCATCTACTACATGTGGCCATAGTGCACTTCCATCTACAACATGTGGCCATAGTGCACTTCCATCTACAACATGTGGCCATAGTGCACTTCCATCTACAACATGTGGCCATAGTGCACTTCCATCTACTACATGTGGCCATAGTGCACTTCCATCTACTACATGTGGCTTTAGTGCACATCCATCTACTATATGTGGATGAATAAGCTGCCCTTTATCAGCACACCAAGCACCAGAAATGTAGCATTTAAGTGATGCAGTCACAGCACAATGACCGATTTAAGCATAAAGTGGTGTCAAAAATGTTGCAGTATACGATGAAGTAACCTCTAAATTAGTCTTTAGTGTTCATGGGCCTAAAGTCACACAGCACCAAAGTATTCATTTAATAATTAAAAAGACAGTGCTAACTAACAGTGCATTCTAATTCTGACAGAGACCAAATGGCAATTTGTAGTATCTTTTCTTATAGCAGTTACATTACCTTACTATTACCCAGAGTCCATGCTGTGCTCTGCTTAAAACTGTGCTGAAAAGGTAACATTAAAATTAGCTTTGCCTTCTATTAGCAAGGCAATTAACAGCTGTAAAAACATAGTCTCTCTATATCAGTCTCGCCATACCAGTTGCCCACTAAATGTCACAGAGACCATTTTAATTTTGCATGTGAAATTATTTGCCAATTTACTCAATCACTGAAAAATCTATTTCCAATGGGATACCTAGCATTTATACCTGCCAATGGTCTATTTATTGTAGAATATGAATAGTAAGAAATACCAATCTATTCTATGCATCACCACACCAGAGGTAATCGTTGTAATAATAAATCTCGTTTCGGTAATTCACCTCATTATCGGAAACAATTACTGAAATAACTGAAAGAATAATTGACTGAGTGATTGACCATGGTAGTGGAAACAGAATGCAAATATAATTCACTACCTACATCCACGTGTCACTTTTGTATGCCGTGTCAATCATTCAACATGTCTACTATAGCTTGTGCATTTTACTGCATAGCCTGACTCTCCAACCAAAGTACACTACATTTCCCTTCACATTCCTCATGCCTTCATACTAAATAAGTACACTGAAATTACGCATAGGCTTGCTATTTGTACTTCTGGGTCATCCCTGCACACATGTGCTGCCGTTTGCTAAACTGGCTTTGAATTCTTTATTTTGAAATGTAGCCCGAAAAGTAGAAAAAGAGATTAAGATCAAGAGTTTCACACAGCTCACCATTTTACAGAAAACTGTTTTTCCAGAGACTCTAAGCATATACTGTATGTGTTAGTCCAAGTCTAAATTTCCATAATTTGCCTCCTCTCCCAAAACTTAGTCACTACCATAACAGCATAAAACACTGAGATAAAATGGCAGAATTCATCCTGATCATTATGATACATTTTTCACGAGTAAAACACTTTTCTTTTCTGGTTTGCAAGTGATTTAGAATACATTTTTAATCGAATTTGAATACTTACCACAGATTTTCCAATCATAGTCTGGGGACAGTCTGGGGGTGTCGGGGTGTGGGGACAAAGCAAAGCAAAAAAGTCAGTCCAGTCGGCCTTGGTTAGAGTGTGTGGATAAGCGCCTTGCAGCTGAATGAACGATTAGGTTAGCTACCCAGCTAACAAAATTAAGTCCCCGGGACGTCCCCTGAACATCTCAAAATGTCATCAGGACATTGCTTTGACGTCTTTTTGTAGGGTTTTCTAAATGTTATGTGGACGTCACAGAGAACGTTCCAGGGAAATTCTAGTAACGTCCCCCAGACATTCATTACATGACGTTATATTGTAACCAGTAACAGACGTTGCAGGAACGTCCCTGAATGTCCCATGAATGTTATGAGCACAACGTCATATCATAGCTGGATAGAGACGTTGCTTGAACGTCCCCAAAAAATTCTAATTAAACGTCATATTGTAACCAAACAGGGACCTTCCTAGGACTTTAATAACCTCCTAGTAATGTTTTTAGGACATCCCTAAAGAACGTCACATCATAACTTTTAGAGAACTAAAATGGTACGTCCACCGTTTGCTGGGTAGTTACCTTGTGATTCATGCTCTACATGCATTTAAAACGGCAACACCATACCACTGAGACGGTCACAGATTTATTAAAAGACCGCCCCTAGACTATGATTGGACAGTTCAGTACATTCCATTTAGGCAGAAACGCCATGGTGCTTCGATAAAAGCCACGACTGACCACTCTGAAGTTCAATAAATACAATGGCGAGGATTGCTTTGAATTGTGTCATGTTCCGTGCGGCCCCCAGTGGGGAAATGCAATGGCCATTTCAATGACTTTCACAAGTGTATATTACATTTAATTGTGGCAAGAAAACCACAGAAGACGTTGAAAAGCAAGGACATGCTGCTCTGGCGTTGAAAAACAATAAACCCCGTATTGTACATCAGTATGAGTGTTTTTGACAGAACACGCAAAGAAATACTATGTAATATGCTTTTTGTATTTTAATTATGGCGTGATAAATGTGCATCGTTATGCAAAAACAAATGCAGATATGTATTATTTTCCCTATGTGTCGCTATAGCGATTGCATTTTAATAAAATCTTCCATAGTATTGAATTTACCATAATCTCAATTAATGCTTGAGGTTGAGACCTAATTAGGTCGCCACATGATCGAATTTTCTATTAAAAACCTGAACACTTCATATTCTTTAACACTTTTCTTGGGGGAGGGGGCCTGCAATTGACACAATTTCCATAGAATAGCTCAAATGCATACACACACACACACACACACACATATACATTGATCATTTGTAAAGACGTTTAGATACACTAAAGAGAGAGAGAGAAGGATAGAGAGAAAGAGAGAAAAGGAGAGTGAAAATGAGAGAGAGAGCAGGGAAAGAGAGAGAGAGAGAGCAGGAAGAAATGGCAGGCGCACAGATCAAAGAGAGAGGGGGGGAGGAGTGTAGGGTTTCAGCTCCTGGCTCTGGAGCATGCTGCATGCTGTTTCAGCTGTGCCGGAGCGCCTGATCTCACGCCACTCCTGATCCCTGTCCGCTGAGGCCAACCCTACGCCGCCATTCTCCAGCCAACACCTCGGTAACAGTTCCCCGCAGCCCGCCTTTCCTCAGCACTGACGCACCCAAGACGACCAGCTAATACCAACGTCCCCAGCACTGTCCCAACTATTTCACAACCGGCTAGCTCAAAGGCGACACCCCTTGACCCGCACGCTGTGATCGCTAACGGTGTCGGCTGAATCCTTTTGTTTGAAAGGGGAGCACATTGTGAAAAGTTTGCCTGACATAGTGGACATAGTGGACAGGTAACAATAGCTATGCTGTATTAGTGTTGAATACACACTGTCAATCACTGTAGGAGGTGTGGTTGACATAGGGTATGGTGCTCCCAAGAAGCTGAGGTGCAGTAAAATGTGACAATACATACACAAACACACACACATATATACACAACGAACGCACAATGAAGACTTAATGTTAAGACACAGACAATGATCTGTAAAAACAATAATAATAAGAATAATACAAATAAAACCAGCTGACCTCCGATTCATCAAAAATGTGAGATGCTGTGCTTGCCTTTAACTGTGCTCAAAGCCCCTATAAATCAGCACAGTTTTCAGCCACATGAGCGCCACAGGCGGGGAGAACGCAGCCTGCCGCTCACACAGATGATCCCTGTGCCATTCGCTCATGTTAATCCTGCATATGTGTGCCGTCCTACTGCATATAGGCCACAGTCATGTTACCCTTTGATCCCACCACACACTAGAAATGGACGCCAAGCGTCATAGTGTTCTGAGACTGGCAAGACAATAATTTTTTATTATTAATAGTAAAACTAACACAATATAATATATAATAAAAGCCTGTGGGCTCTGTAGGGGGCGTAAATGGCCTACCTAATATTTGATCTAGAGGCGTAAAAAACCCAAAGGGACATGAATGCCAGCCACGAACAACACTGGGATGAGGAGTGATTTAACAGAGCACTCCCACACGTATGATAATCCCAGATATAAATAGAGAGGATATTCACGCCATTCACGGTTTTTCATTTACTGAGGTTTTATTTTTGCCTCCTCTCAAAACAAGGTCAACTCACAATAGCCTTTATTTTTGCAAGTGTGATATTTTCGGCAGTTTCTCCCCCTTATAGTTCTGCTCTGAGACAGACCAGATAAATATAATTTCCCGATCAGCGTATTTTTAGAGAAATTCATGACAGTACGGGTAGAGATTACATATTCCCCCTTCAGCACTGAATTTGAGTGGTGCATTAAACCCCTTGCACTGTGCATACATACCATTCAAAACGGTAGTCGGCTCAAACGTAACAGTTTCATTTGATACTCTTTGCGTTCCAGCTGCCTACACGACACTACACCATGAAACTCCTGAACGATGTTGAACCCTTGCTTTAGATGGGACTACCCCTTTAAGGCTTCAGCAGTTGTCTCTGCTTTCGTAAGGTGACACCAATGGCCACATCCATGTAGTCCATAACTTTTTTTATTATTTCTTTTAAATGGACCGCAACTGTAAAACTTAAAGCGGTCCACGAAGCTTTCAAAACCGCTTCTGATTAAACTAGAATCAAATGATGTTTCTTTCCGTGAGTACAGAGGTATCACTCTTTTTTGGCCTTTCAGCATGTATAGTAAACAAACAAAAGAATCCTTATCCTAATGTTAATTTCATTCTGTACTGCAGCCAGTTTGTGCCCTATCAAATACAAAAAGATAAATCGCTAATGAGACCATGAAATATAGCAGCTACAGTGTGTCCGTCTTTAGTCAGTTAGGTGGGTTGTACCGTTGCTGTTGATAATACCTTAAATACAGTATCTGGTGCACATCGTGCGATCACTACGGAGTGAAGTTCATGAAATAGCAAACTCCTCTTCTGCGAAGACATGACGGCTGACCTAGTGCGCTTTTCGCGAATGTATAACAGGTGTTTCGGTGAATCCAGATGCACCTTCACTTTGATGGATCAGCTCGTTAATTTGCCGAAGCAGTGCAAATCAATATGCCAAAAACTGCTTTATGGATTCATTATGATAGTGGAAAAGCCAAATAGAAATGATCCAGGAGCAGTGAAAAGAACCGTGCACAATGGAAGTGACTTCTGTGATATCCTAGTCAAACAGAATCAACTTTGAGGAGACTCTTTTTAAAGAGGAGGCTCACAGGAAAGAGGAGCTCATTTGGCACCACGCCGGTTCAAAATTGCATATGCTTACTGAATGATTTGGTAGAGGTCTGGTTCAGGAACATAAATCTTCAATGTTATCTCCTGTGACCAAGCGCAAAAGAACGGCATCACTTTATCCCACACTAATGAAACTATGCTGTGTCTTAAAAGGCTCCTTTTGGACCGTTTGAACGTGGAAATGATAGCCATGTATAATTGATGATTAAATTGAATGTGTAATAGCAGTAGGCTACATGTGCAGCACTGTGGACAATATGGCCACAGTTCTTACTAAAACACTGCTGCATGTAGCTCGAGCCAGAAATAGAACAGCCTAATTAAAATATAACAAAACTTTCCATCCACGCACACAAAAATGAGCAGATGCTGTACTAATTTACGTCAGACCCCATCGTGGTGTGGGAAAGGAGTAATGCTTAAAATAGAAAATAAAAAATATGTACATTCAGACTAAAACAAACTGGGGATGCCCAATGACGTCAAATAACTGATCAACACGACCCAGTGGCAGAGCGTTATTCACCATTTTACAATAAGTGTTGTTGCACCATAAGGGTACAGCACATTGCACGGTCTAAGTATGGGCTTCCGTTAAGAAGTAGGCTAAAGAAAAGTAAGACAGAACTCAAATTGAGCATACGAATCAAATCTGGCATGAAAAAAAAGTGTGAAAAATATTTTTTCATGTAAACACCCCTAATATGAGTGTCATGTGTACTACATAAAGAAAAACTGGAGAAAAAAAAATCAATAAATAAAACAAGAATCAAGACCTGAACTGGTCAATAATCGTGCGGAAATGAAAATATGACCCCGAAAGTGACACACAACCGAACCTCTGACTGCTGTCCTGTGCTGCTGTTCTCCAATCACAGTGACATCAGTATGTGACCCCAATTAAATCAGCCATTAACTGCACTTTACACTTGTACCCATCAATAAGGAAGCCATGTGTTTTTTTTTAAGGGAGGATGTGGATCAGGCGATAATCTCGGTGCTTTATGAACTGCACGGGGTGAAGCAGTGCACTGGGCTCAGAGGCTGCATTTCCCCCAGATTAATCCAGGTCAGAAGCGCTCTTATCTCAAACACAATGCGCCGCTTCTGACTTTATTCCACCTGTGAATCCCAGTAATGCCGGCTTCTTTCCCGCTTATTTCAGACTTATTTATATATTTTTTCTCTTGATATGCCTGTTTGACCTTCAAAGTTTAAAAATCACAGATTCTCAAAAATATTAATGAGAATTGACTGTTTTCCATGACAACATGATTAGATTGCCTTAAGCAAAGTAAAGGTCAATCTTGTGTAAATCTTTGACATCAATTTCTTCTGAACCTCCTATCAATTAGGCCTAATTTCTTTCGGATTCAAGAACCTAGAATGTAAGACAGTTAATCAGATATTAGCTTTCTTACAATGTAACTTGTTACATATATGCCCATATATGGAGTGAGCTCTAATCTACGGGTGACAAATTAAAGGAAAAACCCCCTAGGTCCGGTGGCTCTGTTATGCTGTGGGGGAAATTTTGGGTTTGGGTCCACTTGTCCCCTTAGAGGGAAGGGTCACTGCAAATCAATACAAAGTTATTCTGAGTGATCACCATTATCCTATGATGAAACATTTCTATCCTGATGGGAGTGGTCTCTTCCAGGATGACAATGCCCCCATCCACAGGGCACGAGGGGTCACTGAATGGTTTGATGAGTATGAAAATGATCATATGCTATGGCCTTCACAGTTACCAGATCTCAACCCAATTGAACACCTATGGAAGATTTTGGAATGACGTGTTAGACAGCGCTCCACCACCATCATCAAAACACCAAATGAGAAAATATCTTTTGGAAAAATGTTGTTCCATCCGTCCAGTAGAGTTCCACAGACTAGAATCTATGCTAGACTAGAGGTAGAATCTATGCTAAGGCGCACTGAAGCTGTTTTGGCAGCTCGTGGTGGCCCAGCACCTTACTAAAAAACTTTATGTTGGTTTTTCCTTTAATTTGTCACCCGTCTTTATACAAGACTCAGCAGCTGGGGTGGCTGGGAGATACAGGTCATTTAAAAGTTCTAAGTGGAGTGTCTCCTCTTCCACCCACCATTTTGCCCTCCTCGTCTCCATGACTGAGGTCACAGAGTTGGCTGCACCCATTTGCAAAAGCTGTCATTCCAATGTAGCCACTCCCTCCACGCCACCAGCCACACGCCCACACACAGACAGAGAAATAAACTGGGTTTTACATGCCTGTAAAATACAGACGCTTTTTCAGCACATGTACTAACACACAGCCCTGCAATCATACAAGCGCCGAATCATGATATACATAAATAAATTACAGATCGAAATGTCACTAATAAGAACACTTTGGACTGCTTAAAATTCTTATTTTTAAGAGGCTTTTATTTGGTTGTTGCCGTCATTTAAACCGTGAACTCCGCAACCTTCAATTATCACCAATTCACTATATTCATTAAGAAGCAGAAACACAAAAAAAAAAAATTATAAAATAAATAAGAGGATTCACTGAAACCTTTTAGTAAACACTAGACGCGAGCGTCCAGGAAGCGTGTTCGGTGGCAGTATTAAATACAGCTTGCACAATGCTAATTTGTATGCTTTTTATCCCTGGGTTTCACCTATTTAACCAAAGAACTCCATTGGTCCTGTAATGTCCGGCCGTCTCTCGGCCCTGGTGAGTCACGCACGCCCAGCGCGCAGACAGCAATAAAGTCAGGCTCAACTCTGCTGCCCTCTACCACGGCTCTTCCACTCAATGCGCACTTCATTACCCTAATTGATATTTAAATCCTCTATTCAGGCTGACGATGGCTCAATTAAGAGCTTGTTGGAGGGAAGATTAGTTGAGGTAAAGAGGTTTCCACCCTGGAAGAGGGGAACCAGTCTTGCTCTGAGCTGCTGTAGGCCTAATCCTTCGATGACAAAGTAGCAAGCAGAGCTCATTTTGAGCTGACATGTTTGTTCGAGAGCAGGAGGTTTAGCTAATGGCAGCAAGTGCACAAATTTGTAGAACCAGGAGAGCCTATCACTGTTCTGCTTGGCTGGTTATAAGGAAATAAAATACACTGATAATCAGCTTATGTAATGATGTATTGACAGCACAGTTGTGTAAAGCAAGATGGTCTTTCCCCGTGCACCAACTGGTTCAAAATGGAAAAGTATCCATTCAGGTTAAAGTAGTTTACCACCATACATGTATATTTGTAAACTTCCAAAAAACTTGTATGTAGCACTTACTGAAATTGGAATATAGTTTAATCAACTGACTTTAAAACATGAGGGACTGTGTCCTTCAAAAATTACAAACCTTAACCAATTCCATTTAGGATATAGCCTAATTTGTCCCTCTACTATGAAGTCTAACAGTTAAAGCCATATTCACAACCACATTTCATGCCAAAGGAATAATACATCTAAAAGGGTCCGACAGAAAAGTCACTACCATATTGGGAGGGGGGACTACATCCCATGTGACACAGGACAAAAACAGCTGACCACAAACCTTGCACTGCACAGCTTTTTGGAAAACTGGGGACCTTGGGCTACACTGACTGGCTCTTCTTTATCCTTATGTCTTTTAAGCCTCTTTTAAAAACACATTATTTTAGATTAGCCTTTTGTTGAATTATTTTTATTTTCCGGTCTTATTTTACTGTGTATTTTATAGATTTGTATTATTGTTTTGATGTTGTCTATGTTCTGCTGGTCTAATTCTATGTGTTACTTTGTGTATTTTATCCTGTTTTTATTGTTTTGGAAAGCACTTTGAGCGACTTGTTCTGAAAAGCGCTATATAAATAAAGTTACTATTATTATTATTATTAATCCCTGGATCACTGGCATTCCTCTTTGTCTTCCAAATCCACCCCGCTCTTTAACTGTATATTTGTACTATGGCCCTGTGCATCAATAAGCATCCCCTGCTAAACCTACGTTACACCAGACAAGGAAACTGCATCCCCTATGGAAGTAACTTTGACAGAAAATAAAACGATTGCAATGGATGTCAAAAATGCTGGTTCAGTCAATATGCAAAGCGCTAGTTCTTAAAGGCTGCAGGAAGATATGAATGACACACATGGCTATTGTAACCCACTGAAGAGCAAAGACAAATAAAATCAACACGTTTTTGGCCAGACCTTCTCTCAATGCTTTCTTGCAAACTGATCTCAAAATGATACATGGTTCACTAAAGTAATTACCTTGTAGATTTCCTGTGACTACCCGGGGCTTCCTTTTACAGAGTAGGCCCTATGCATTCATAAAAACGAGTCACAGTCTAAAACTATAAAACTGAATATTCTGAGGCCTTTTTGCTTTGTTTCCAGAGCACTTTTTGAGTGTCACTTTTTTCCAAAACACCATCTCCGATATTGCTTATTTATTTTAACTTTAGGGTAAGTTCAGGGAAAGAAACATTACGGTGTTTGAATTAAGATTTAAGCCAAGAACAAATGTTAGTATATTATTACACTGTTCAGCTGATCCCTTACTTCTTAAGTATCCATTAAGGAACAACTCATAAAAGCAATCGGTCAGCATAATAAATCCCGGTTTATTGTTTTCAAGTAAAAGCATGAACAGCAACCATGACGACACGCAGCACCAACTGCGTTATGTGGCCAGGCTACACGGACAGACAACTACAGGATCATTTTAGTTTTGAGGAACCTCTGCGTCACAAACCCTTTATGAGTCTTTGGCCTGCTGTCTGAGTCGCAACCTACTTATACTTCCATTACAGCCCGTTGTCTGGGGTGCATTTTGGCAGAGTCGCATATACCCCCTCCCGCTGAGGTACTGCGGCTGTAACTCGGCAGAAATACACCCCTGTTCTCCGCACGTTGCATTCGTCTCCTGCGCAGCCAACCCTAACCCTAACCCTAACCCTAACCCTAACCCAGCGCCACCGAGCCTCTAAAAGCGCCCTTTCCAGCCCAAAGCAGATGGCAGACGACTTTGGTTTCGGGTGCACGTGCACAATGTGTAACGCAATGGATCTCATGCTGCCCGGGACACTGGCATTCTTGCTCCACCAGGACATGTCTTTGGCATTGTCTTGCACATTGGCTCAGTAATGCGCTTGGGTTAAATCGTAGGTTAAATCGTAGGCTTAAATAGGTGCACACGGCTTCTGAAAAGTACACTCCTTTTGCTTTGCTTTTTTACAGAATCAAGAACAACCAGCAGAAGAACATAACTGACTTTTAGTAAGACTTTTCCTCGATTCACATTTTATTATTTTCATACAGATCCTGCACTTTAAATGATTTTTGTATTATTATTATTGTTGTTATTATTATTATCAGTGATATTGTTATGTCTCAAAGACAATATAAGAGCAAACGACAATTATTATGGCAATTATGAATTTCCGTTGACTGGAGTGAAACAGAATAAACCATGTCACAGCAAGATAAGAGGATGTCACATAGATAGGAAGTACAATTTTAATCATTTAGGCTAGCAGATGTTCTTATCCAGGGCATCTTACAGCGAGTGCATTCAACTAAGGTGGCCAAGACAACACTACATCACAGTGATTACAAGTAAAACCTTTCTTCAACGGTAGCTACTAGCAGCAATCGCAGTACTAGTAGGATTACAAAAATATATTTGTTAACTGTTGTTTTTAATGTAACTAACTATCCCAATTACACCCCAACTGTGTGCAGAATGTGCAGACTCCAAGTTCAGAATGGAGCTGTCATTTCCAAAGATACATGAAACATTCCAAGATATTACAGACATAGCTTCCTAAACGTTGCAAAGTTGCAAGATAAATTTAATATGGAAGCAAATGCATATAAAAAAAAGGTTTAGCCTGCTTGTGGAGGTTGGGGACATTTTCCATTTCAGTTTCTTAGCAACATGCACGTTATAGCCTGTTATGAATCGTCGTGCAGACAAAAACTTTGCACGAACCACGGCCTTCAAGCAGGCTGGTCTGTAAACAGTGGCGATGACTGTGAAACCCAGCACCAAGTTATGAAGTCCAATCGTGGTCAGAAATCAATTACGCTCTGAGGCTCCCCAAATAGGTGGCATTAAGTGAGTCTCAAAGGAAAGAGATTCTGCCATAGAACATCCCGCTGAGAATCACGACTCACCACCTGACTGCGCTAGCATCGTCTGCTAATGAGCTTGACTATTAAAAGGCAAAGGCAATGTTGTGTTTGTTCACTTCCACCCGTTCAGATTTTACACAATTAATCTAGTGCTTTTCAATATGCCCATTAATCCCACCCTAGTGCCTCCATAGAGATTATGCCTTGTGGTTGGCTATATTCTTTTTAACCCAGAGAAAAGCAAGTGAGAAATTATTCCTGGTTTCCCTGGCTCCAGCATGTGATATCAATGGCAACCCGGGGCTTAGCCTACGAGGTAACTGTGCTGTTAGTAGCATGTTGATGAAACAATAGGCACTTCATCAAAAATGCATGGAACAGTAGTCCAGTCTATAACACTAAAACACAGTGCCACTACAGGCAATTATTCCAAGCTTGAGGGGTTTGTAAAAGTCAGCAGCAAGTAGTCATAAAGATGTAGCCTACAGTAGACTTAAACTGCTCACACTGATCAATTGAATTCCCTTTAAATCGCCTGACAAAAGAGGAATACAGCAGCAAAATAATAATAATTTATTATTATTGTTATTATTAGTATTAGTAGTAGTATTTTTAACTATAGTGCATCCAAAGCACTAACCGCTAGGCCAAACATATTTATAGCTATCAGAATTATAATTCAACGAAATGTAATCCAAATTTGTTTCCCCATACTACTTTCTAATAAAATGTACAACACGACTATTATGACGACTACTACCAATAATAACAATGATAACCATCACGCACCTATTATTGGTCATACCCATTTTAAAAAATGAGAAAACTTTCATCGGTTTATGTCATAGCTACACCATCGTGGCTCTGCCTAGGCTTCAAAAGACTAAACATTCAGACGGACTGTGCAACACTAGTGTGACAGTCGGTATCATTATAACTCAATGTGAGCAGCAAGCTAGATATGTATGTTCTAGTGGAGCCAAATTATGCCACCATAGTTGGGAAGGCTATTGCACAGCTTTCACTCGTTATCTAGCCAATTATATGACAGAAGTTAGCTAATAAACATTAACCTATTCTGTTGAAGGAAATTGGCACAAACGTTAGTCTTTGCCAATTCCAGAAAGAAAACTTACTTTATTCTAACGTTAGCTAGCAAATTATCCTTCACTTAGCAGCTAACTTACTGACACCAGTGAAAATGGTCAATAAAGTGAACAGAGAAGTTAGTTAACGTGTATTTAACGTTACCTAGCTAGTTAGTTGCACAAATAAGAAAATGTAAAGCTTGCTAGTCTACGTTCATAGACCTACTTAGCTAGCATTAGTCAGTTAACGAGCAATATGTTAGCAGGTCTTAGCTGTCTAGCTACCGTTAGTATGATCCGAAAAAAATCGAGACAAATCCATGACATTTAAGTCTAGAATATCAAGCTAATTAGTTAGCTAGCGCTAGCTACCTAGCCAGTTGTTCTGACAGCTCCAACCCTGACCTGTCACGACTGTTGCGCACATCTCCAACACCTTACGCAGTAATTATATCAAGCAAGTTAAGTAATTCATAGTATAACCTTCACAGAGCGCTAAAATTCGCTGTCTAGCTAGCGATAAAGATTTGAAGTCCCTTATGAGACTAAAGTCATTAGCATTACAGCTAGCTAGCTAACGCTACACACATTAAAAAATGGACAGCTTATTAGCTGGCTAGTGGCTACAAGGCAACACTAACTCTGTTCCGACAAGTACAAGCTTGTCACTCGAATTAAAAACGTAATTGGACGTGAACAGTCGTATAGTTATGCAAAATCAAACACTACCAAGCTGGCAAGCTATCTGCCTTGCACATTACATGCACAAACTTGGGTAACATTATAAGAAACCCTTGCGAAAGCGAGACGTCATTAGAATCGAAAACAACACAGCTAGTCAACATGCAAGCGAGCACAAACATACTTAACTATCTAGCTAACGTTAGTGACTTACCGAAGAATAGTGTATCCACATCAGTGATGTTAAACAGCTGGACTGTAATAATTATACCTAGATAAAATAAGATGATGGCAATAATGGTCGGCAAATATTACTTTGCTCGCTTGCTACAGAAGTCAGTATCAATACAAAAAATCCCCTTTCTCTCCTACAGTACAAGGTAACTACTTAGTTCAGTCAAATGATACAATGTAGAAGGGGCGTGCGATCTAACTTGGCTGGCAGTACGATATGATTGACGTCTATTAAACCAATAAAAACCAGGTACTGATGTTGTTTAGCCAATCACAAGACATTCATAAGAAACTGTGTGTAAAAATTGAGTGGGTCGGAGGGGGAGGAGAAGGAGGGATATGGAGGGGCATAGGAGGGGGGTCATGTTCGAATGCAGTGAGTGTATCCCTCCGCCTTAGGTTTAGTTTAGTTGGGAAGCGTCTCAAACGTGTAAGATGTTGTTTCAAACCCACATATCACCCTAACTCTCTGACAGCGAAAATAATACTAACAATCTTCCGTGGAACTCTTAACAACTTCTTGTTTTCCCAGCACTCTGTCTAAGACTACTGGTGATCATTTATTATGCCTGTTGTTTTGTTTTTGAACAGATTAACAAATTTTACTTAACAAGGCCTTTCATCCACACAGGCACAATAAATAAATAGTCCTGCATCTTGAACACTATCGGCCATGTGGTCACCATTGGTGAATTGTTTGTGGTTGTAGACATAGTAGAAAACACAGTAGAAACAATATTTAAACTCTAAAAGACTTGATGTGTTTTGAAACATTTCAAAACAATTCAACGACATTTATTTTGTGATTGAATCTTAATGTAAGACTTTGGGTTAGCATTTGGTAATAAGTCATCGTTCTGAACAATCAGTCAGTTAAATCACTAAGTAATTACCTTTTACCACAAACAAAGGAAGCTCCTTCCAGTCATATAACTTATTTATGGCAAATCTATCAGAGTAAAGCATCAGTGTGATCAGAGTTTATGTGTGATAAAGCAAAAAATGTTTTAGAAAATGTGAAAAGTAGAAACTCATTTAGCAAAAGCTGTACAGCCTATATTTGATATACAATAACAGCTCTGTTAGCTCATGTTTCATAATATTTCAATATGTAGTTTAACTGTGATGCTGGTATTTGAAAATTAAGTGTCTGTGTTAAATACAGCAGCTTTTTTTTTTTTTTTATGAATTTTTTTTTAGAAGTGAAGCCAGATGAGGTTTCAGTATTTTCAAGTTATAAGCCATTATCTTCCTATTTTAATAAGTATTAGCAGTATAGCTGTCTTGTGTTTTAAACTAGAAATGCACAATTGTTATGTCACGCACTTACAATGAATCAGGAAGGTTTTGTAATAACCTATACATTTTCAGCACAGCCATCTAAAAAAGCTGCATACTTTCCCACAGGGGAATGACTAATATCCATACTATTACCACAAAGAAATGTTCCTACTCCCAAGGTGTAGTGAGGAACAAATTACCTAAAAAGGTCACATGTTTGCCGAGCGCCTTCTGTTGCGTAGGCTACTATAGCCTACGATGAAATATGAAAGTAGCATATCCTACGATTTAAACTTTACAAAGGACAGGCACTTTCAACGCTAGCCAGCGAGTTAGAATTGTATTTTGAATCCCCATTAAACCACACCGATACACATCGATTAAATAACATAGCCATATCTCTAACACTACTTTCATATTGTATCCTACGCCGTCCAGGGAAAATGACGCTGCCTAAATAACTCAGAAGTACTACTTTTTATTCCAGCTGCGGAGGGATATAATGTTTACTGTGAGAAAGGAAGTGAAGCTGTAGGGGGAGTGAAGAGAGAATTAATCAAATCTAACTTCGGCAGTTAATTTGGTACACAGCCTATGTATATCTCCTGGTGTCGGTAAATATCTTGATTAATTACACGGTGTTTTAACTCTTATATCCATAAGTATTTTGTCTTAAAAAAAATACATATTTCCGAGTTTAACTCGTTCTAAAATCACCCTGCTGCAGCTAGTACGTCACAAATGCGTCAGTCTTTAGAACTGTCTCTCAACGTGTGGGAATTTAAAGAGACAGAAGCGAAACTGTATCAAAGATAAATACTGTAGCATATTCTTCCTTTTTGAGGTTGTTTGTATTAGTTTTGGGTTTTGTATTAATTCCACCATATCTATGAATAAATATGTTTGGATGTTTAGGCTACATAACCTTTGACATCATACAATTACCATGCCAACGTTTGGGATTGAATGTGCTGTTTATGATGTGGAATTTATGTTGGACTTTAAATCTAGTACTCCCAGTGCTCATATTTAATATTTATGACCTCATATTACATGTTTTAACCTCAATATGGTGGTGATGATGATGTTGATGATGATGATGACGGCTGTTATTGTTGTTGTTTTGTTTACGATGACAAAAACAATAACAATTATAATAATAATAAAAATAATAATAAGGATAATAATATGAGTAATAGCAGCAGCAGCAGCAGCAGACTAGAAAAAGTGAGGTAAGAAACACACATACCCTTTTCACAGCAAACACCTGTTTCCACTTCCTCTGTGCTCACCTTAAGCGCACCTGTATCCATATACACCACCCAGTGTTTAAAGGTATAAGTGCACACAAACAAATAATATAGGAGCAAAACGACATAATGGGTCCAACACATAGGCCCTGAATTGTTAATAACAGAAGACATAACAATTCTCAATCAATATTTACATAATGAGCCATGAAAAGGCAAGAATAAAGTCTCGATAATAGCAAGCAAAGTCCATTCAGTACATTAAAAGGTCATCCATACGTGCAGTCCTCTTGGGGCCAGAGGTCACCAGTACATAACCCACCATTGGGACCTGGTCTTTACCAGCAGTCCAGTCACAGATCACAAGACTCCTCCTGTCTTTAGTTCATCTTTGCCACTGCTGAAGCAAAGACAAGTACACTCGTATCCAGAGCTTCCTGAACATATCCGAAATGTACTGCACCCGATTTCACATTCTCTTGATGCACAGGTCTGTGCATTCAAAAGGTCCAGGTGGTAAGACTGGTTTTCCTTTCATTGTTAGCAGATGATTGGGAGTCAGAGCTTCCAAGTTATTGGAATCATCTGATAACATTGTGATGGGATGGTCATTTAGAATATCTTCAACTCCACACAGAACTGTATGACGTTTCATCATCCAGTGTTTGCTGACGAAGAAATGAGGTGAGAACCATTCTGACCATCCTGCTGATGCATTCCCATCGCAGAACTCTGTTCCCACACACCACCACGATGAGAAGCTGTTGGTTGATTGAAGTTCCACTTGATCACTTCCTGTAGAAAAGCTTCCTGGATTGTGCTGTAATTTAAAGCAGCAAGAGCCTCTCTCAACTACCTCTCTGATCCAATTAATTTAGTTCCATTGTCTGATTATAAGATTATTACTGTGAGACTTGACTTTGTCTACATACAATTCTCCGTAGAGTGTGATACAGTATCCAATAATATTCAATGAGTAGGCAACTTCCAAATGAACTTCCCTACTTGTCATACATTTTACTCTGTAATGCCCAACCAGGCTACGTCTTTTCTTGACGTCAATTGGCCTGAAATAATCAACCTTCAGTCCTTTTAAGTCCTTTTTGAGTTTTTTGTGGTATGAATGTATCTTCACCGTGAGACATTTGAGGCTTCTCTGATGGTATATTTTCTGTTTGCCAAAAAAGGCTTGGAGGCTTCTCCACAGTTTTGATGTTATTGAGCACTGATGTGCTCTCAGTCCAGAAGATTGACTTATCCAGTAGAACTTAACTTCTGTCAGCAAGAACAGCAGCTGCGAGTTCCAGACGGGGTATAGTCACTTGCTCCAGTGGAGTCTCTCCAGCTTTGCCGAGTATGAAAGCGACATGGACACTCTTCCTGTTGTTACATATCCTGAGGTAGGTTACAGTACCATATCCACTCTCACTGGCATCGGAGAAGTGATGCAATTGCACACTTGTGAGCTGTCCAAAATCCTTGGGCTTGAGGCATCCATCAAACTGGAACGCTGCAACTTTCAAGATCTGTTAGCCACTTGCTCAATCCTGCTGAAAATATTGGGGTATTGGATCATCCCAGCTATATCTCTTCCAGAACAGTTCCTGCAACATCAGTTTGGCTGAGAGAGTGATTGAGTAGTGCTATCAATCCCAAAGGATCGTAAAACTGACGTGACCACAGATAAAATAACATGTCGCGTGTACGGCTGCTCCTTGACTGCCATTTTGAACTTAAAGGTGTCTGTCTTGATGCACCATTGCGGGCAAAGAGCCCTCTCAATTGGCAGCTTGTCTCTGTCCAGATCCAACTCATTTTGATTATTTGATCTGTGTTCCTCTGAAATGGCTTTTAACACTACATGGCTGTTGCTGATCCACTTTGTGAGATAAAAGCCTCCACTCTTGCAAACAGCTGTGATGTTATTGACCATAAGAACAGGCTAATTTTGATTTGTGCATGCATCAGCAGCATTAGGTCAGATAATCACTCGCACCCCACCAGGGTGCGTGAGGTTAAAGACGGGTTCAAATCGTGTTAGGCTTTCAAAATGTTATAACACGTGGGCTCTGGTCAGGCTTAGGCTGAAAAGGATGCAGGCTCATGTAGGGTCATGCAGAAATGCTTAGGCCCGTTTCAAGCTCTATTTCAATCACATTAAATGAGCCACTAGTGCTGCAAACACCGTTTGTTTGTTAACCGTTTGTTTAACCCTCATGTCATGTTGAAATGTTCATAAGACGTTTTTCCGTTTATTTGTTAAATTATGTGCCACAGTTTCTGACATAATTGTACTTTATTTTATTGAATTGCTTTTTAATTCCATTTAATTTTTAGCTAGTTAGCCAAGCAGCCTAAGTATGTATATGTAAAATGTGCACCTGCTGTAGCTTAGAGTGCATTGTACAGTTAATGGACTTACTTGTATACCTTTTTATGTCATTTGATTTTGTCTTCACATTGGCTTCTTGTCAACTGGACAAAATCTGGACTGAACTGGACTCAACATCAACTTAAAGCTCACCAAATGCGTATTTGCTCAGTCCTTGAGAGCCTTCGTTTTTGATTTGCTAATCCAGTTAAATTACGCAATAATTCATTTTGTCCTCGTCAAAGTTAGTTTCACACACTGAGTATCCCCTTTGGTAAGCTCTAAATATGTCATTGTTGCGGAAAAGTCGGCTCTTTTCATTCTGAGAAGCCAAATCATCTTTCTTAAACAGAAATGCATGCACACACGTATTAGAAAACAAAACGACAACAAAACTCGGTTGTGCATTTGTTAACAGAAATTCCCAAATCAAGCTTAGGATGTCTCTTGAACAGATACTTTTTGAACCGACACTCTTTTTACAGATATACCTTTGAAATTTTTCTGACATTCCCTTGACTGTTTTCCTGTTGGGGCAGGAAAACCAAAGCAGCTTGTTGTCTGGGTCTCTAGGGAAGCTAAAAAGAGAAACCTCCCCTGCCTTCTTGAACCAGCCCTTGGCTACACAATGCCATGGTATTTGGATCTTTATCTATTTTCAGTGGCGAGTCTAATCTTTATTCTTGTTCAATTGTAGAAAGGATTTAGTGTAGTAATTGATGTTTATGTTGCTCATCATATTTTCCATCTGGTATTTAGCAATATGCAGCACATTTTGAATCTATGAAATGTTTGATATATTCACACTCTTAGTATTTTGATCATTCATTATGTGAAAATATTTTACTGTAATCACACAAAATAATTGACAATAGAAAAAGAAAATATTTTAAAAATAAAAAGGACATCCGTATTTAATTAAAGCAGGGTTGCAACATGTATAACAGGAGTATAACATGTATAACAATGTAACTTCAATGTGGTCATTGTGGCTGTAATAGAACCAATGTAGCAAATTAACATCATCCCCCCACACAATCATTCATCTGTACATTCACCTGCAATCTGCCACACTTTGCTGACACAATAAAAAGAGGCTTGCAGAGGCGGGCTCTGTGCTTCCATGCGCACATTTGTTGTGGATTCATTTTTGTGTCTTTATTTTTACTCTGTTCTTTCCTCCCCGGGCTTTCCATTCCTGGCCCAGGCTGGCAGTCAATGACACTTTAATAATAGCGCTTGTTTTTTTTTGTTTTTTTTTAAATAAACCAGGAAGAGAGGGAGAGGAGCTAGGCCAATCGGGGAGGTAAAGTGGTGGGGGAGTGCGTTGGAGAGAGAGTGAGAGAGAGAGATAGAGTGCGAGTGAGAGTGAGTGAGTGAGAGAGAGAGAGACAGAGAAAGAGAGAGAGAGAGAGAGAGAGAGAGAGAGAGAGAGAGAGAGAAAAGATTAAGCTGTGTTTTATTCTTTATGTAAGGGGCTTTACAGACTGAGGTTTTGTGCAGGAGAATTAATGCAAAGAGATAGACGGGCTCTCCATTGCCCTCTCACACATTGGCATTCCCCTCAAGTCAGACAACGCTGTGGTCATCCACTTTTTGCTGTGTTCAGCTAGAGTAAGCAATAAAGGTGTGAACAGATGACGAATAATAGCACTGTGAAATATTATGGATGTACACCATCATTGTTTTTATCTCTGTTCTATGCCTGAAGCAAGACAGGCGTGTATTTTGCCATTAGTTTGCATATGTGGCGGAGAATATGAAGAGAGAAAGCAGATAGAGGCATGAAGAGGACAGCCAAAGGGTCAGCCAGTAAGATCAGTGATCCAATAAAGTGATAAGAGGGGAAGTAAATGAACTCCTGACCACTGTCTCCTAACACTTCAGCAACGGCTTTCATTCACAGTGGAATATGTAAAGATATGAAAATATTAATAAAATAATTAAACTCTGTCTCATTTCAGGAGTTTATAGGAGTTCAAGAGTACATAGAATGATGATGACGATGATGATGATAATGATGGCGTATATAGTGCCCTCCACTGTTATTGGCACCCCTGGTAAAGATGAGTAAAAAGGGTTATAAAAATTCACCGTTTGGTGAATTAGGTTAATGTCACACTGAAAAAATGAGAAAACCTTTAATTGCAGTAAATTTATTATAAGGAAAAAAAATCCCTCATCAAGAAATAATTATTTTTAACAAAACCATGTCTGCCACAATTATTGACACCCCTGCATTTATATATAGAATAAAGTAATCATTTTAAAGATTTGGTCGCATATCCTTTGCATGCCATGACTTACGGATGTCTGTGACCCAACAACATCAAAGGACTCTTGATATTTTATTTTCTGGTACTCTAACAAGTGATACTATAACATCTCTGCATTTGAATGGATCTCTATGAATTGGGGGGTGGGACTAGATTTAGCTGTAAATTCCGCTGGAACAGTAGGGATACATGGTTGGTAAAATGGCTGTAAGTCATCAAGGGTCTTGAGCCTCAAACCATGGATTACTTTAAGGGTTATTTCTCTGGACAAATTTTCTTATTGAACTCTATGAAAAAAATAAGTCAGGAGAAGAAACCCTTCAAGTTATCCATCTATATCTACTGTATATATATCTTTCTGGCAGCAGAGTGATGGTTTACGGCTTGTTTGATACATCAGACCCTTGATGATTTAAAGCCATTTAGCCAACCATGTGTTCCATACGGTTCCAGTGTAATTTACAGTTAAGTTGTCACAGACCACCCTGAATACCATGACTATTTACAGCACTAGATAAAGTCTGTTAGTCTTCTATTCTAAGGTTCATCATTTGCGTTGTTGGTTGCATACCACTTTTGCCCATCGACTGTGGAACTGGAATCTGATGTGTGGCTGAAGCTAATCCCAATTTACCTGCTGACCTGCTCCCTTCCGCCCGTTTTCCAGGAAAAACAGTTGTATCCCAGAGGTATGTGAGAACAAGTTTCAGTCTCCTGGTTATGTAATCGTAATGCTTTACATGTGTGTGGGGGGGGGGATTATGAATCTGATAGATGTACATTGGGATGGCAAATCATGATGTATCACATATAGACCCTCAGATTTCAGCATATGTCAAACCAGAATAACATAACACAGATTGGGCAAAGGAATCTGATCACATAACGTTCTGTATATATTTCAAAGTAGCACACCCTATTGCATTTATTTTATTTTTGTGTTGTGAGTTCTTATATGCGCTACGTCTCTGTCTTTCTGTGGAATGCATTAGTCCAGTCTAAATGTGTGTGGGTGTAGAGCCTCCTCTCTGTGGTGACCCTCAGCTCCTGGCCTCGGTAGCATCCTGACTGCTGCCTAGCAACAGTATGTAGCTACGGCAACAAAACCAACAACCCCCTCCATTCCACCTCCAAAACCCATGCCCCCACAATCAGAACCCAAGTGTAGCAATCAAGAAGAGGGATGGAATCCAGTAAGTGGTAATACCAAACAGAGGGAGGCAAATGTTAAAGCCATCAAAGTGAATTAACGCCGACAATCAGTGTAATATCCTCACCCTATGTAGCTCAAACCACTGAGGTGGAGAACACTCTCAAAGTTTTTCCTTGCAAATTGCACTCAATAATGCTGTATCCCAGCATTTTAAGGCTGAAATACTGAACATGCAGCTTCCCTTCATCCGACATGAAAGTGCTGAATGCACAACAGCCAAGCATCCTATAACCAAAATAAAGTATTGAACACAAAGTAATTTGATCTGCCGCTGTCTGCTAGACGTCTGTGCTTATGTCCCTGGCGAGTGCCTTCCAGTGAAAAACTTAATGATTGAGCAGATACATCCACTGCTGTATATCATACATCTGCTTACCACATGTGGGAAGAAATATGAGAATTACTGACCAAAATAAAGTCCTGGGCTTGTAGGAATACATGTGTCAGTGGTAGTTCTTTAGACAGTCTCCAGTCTCACAATTGTGGCAATTAATACATGTCTAATGATTGTAGAAGCAGCAGGTCACATTTTCTTAAGATGTAAGCAACACGCTTCACATTTTCAACTGTTTAAATATTTTGCATATTTAAAGCTCCCTCCACACTCCGCACATTACAACAGAGATATTACCGAAATAATACAGATATGTCATGTCATGATTAAGCTGATAGAACTATTATGATTTCAAGGTTTTTCATGAATTTTATAGCCATTTAATTTAGCACGTACAGTCTGTTTGCCTGTTGATAAAGCATGGCAAATTCTGAGTAAAATGGATATTTAGAATTATTGTTTGCAATGTGAGCAATGGGCAGTAGAGGGCGATATGTGATTATTCCTGTATTTGTCTGCATTGGAATGCAGAACTGATTTTCGTTACATGGTTTGAATGCACTCGTACCCTTACAAGGTGAGGTTGATGTCAGTCACTTCTTTATGGTACAGAGTGTTCATCCCTTTTCCTTCCTGCCCTGCTGAGTGGCTGTCTTTCAAGATGACAATCCACACAGAGCACTGTCCTCAGAGCACAAGTTATCGCCTATTATTAATATCATTGCAGTGACATCATCCATCAACCAGCGGAATTGGAATATCTAGCAGCATTTTCAACTTCAACTAAGCCTGAGTTGGTTGACTTGCTTGTGGAACAGTGTTGTAATGCTCCTGAATACCAGAGGCTGATAGACATACAGAAAACTGTGAATATACAACAATTTGTCCACATTCAAAAACACATTTTATTAAATCTTCAAGTCACACATTTAGGCAGAATTTCATTATCAAAACTTTTTCTTTTTTTTTGATTCCGATTGTTTCAGCACACTAAACTTGCTGGAGGTCGTGACCTTCCAAATGTCTACTTTATTACTGGGCTTTTCAGTCCCAAGCTATTCAGTAATGCTTTCAACAGAAAACTCCAGTATCCTGCATTACTATGTTGTCTTTTTTTAAAGTTACAGGTTCAATACCATAGCAAGCTGCTCTATTTTCTTTTGAAGCTTCATTCAGTACTTTGCATTTGTGGAGTCCCTCTACAAGCTCCTTTATGTGTCCACCCACTGAGTTACATGTTTTACAGTGCTCCTCTGAATAGAGGCTTTGCTTTATACGTATATAGATAATGATGTGTTATAAAAGCTAAAGCTCTCCCAATTATATCGGTGTCAAGCAGAGGGTTGAAGAAGCTGAGTGGCTTGGCAGATTGGATTACTATTTGGCAAGATGTTTTTTTTTCTTTTCATACTCAAAAACATGGTACACAAATTGATCCTTTATAAACTGGCACACAATTATTATGCAACTCCTCTCAGGGGATTGCAAATTAAACTGGTAGTGGACCCTCTCTCCCAGAGCACATCAGTACTTCCCCTCGTGCATTTTGGTAATGTCTGATAATGACCATGTTTTTTGGGTTATGTAGCTACCACATTAAGTAACATTTTTGAATTAGATGTCACTCTCTCTCCTGAGATACCTCTCCAGGTGGATGTCTCTAAACTGAGTTTACCCTCAAAATTTCCAAAACGTTTGCTAGCAGGACTACCTCCTGCAAAGAAAACCATACTGAAGGAGCTCTTTGAAGACTTGCAGTGCAGTATGGCTGGCCTATTTCTTCGATATGATCATTCTACAGTTTAAAACATGCAGATGATGTTGCTTACAAGCACATGAATGTTGAAATGTATGTTGTGTATCCTTTCTGCTCATGGTTGAGGGGAGGGAGTTTGCTAACAGACACTAAGATAAATCATTATTAACCACAAAATAATAGTTTTAACTATATTGGAAGTTGTAATAAAATTAATATAAACAGATGAAGTGAGTGTACTTGAGAACTTTCATATTTATTGTGAAAAGAATGTTATAGGCCTACATAACATTCTTTTGAAAGGCTCATTTATCTAAATTAGCCTAATGTTTCCATAGCATTAGTTTGCTAAAGCTTCTAAATAAATAAATAAATGTTCAGCCTGGGACTAACGTAGTTTAGACAGCATTGAAGCCGGATAAAATAAAAGCCAGATAAAATGTTCTGCCAGTAGGCTATGCAGCCACTAGGTGTCACTTTAAGCTTTCAATCCTATCATCAAAATAGCTAACAAGAGTCAACAAAATGTCTTTCTACATACAGTATTTAAATGAAAGTAAACTTTCACTAACTGGTCAGTGAATTATAAGAATTATATAGATTTCTGAAAGATTTTCATGTTAAAATGCTGCAGTAAATGGAAACGTTATTTAACACTCCCTGGGGAGTTCAGGTGGAGCAAAAGGTTGGATAAAATGGAAAGATCAGAAAATTATTTTGTCATTTTAAAATCAGAACAAATGCAAACGTTTGAAAACATTTCCCTTTGATAATGAAGCATGGAAATGTTAACATATGCTACTTACGTATGATGTTATTGGCAACATTATTTTCAGTATTTAAAATAATCATTGTAAGTGAAAATACAGCAACAATAGTCCTGCTATTTTTGTAAAATAGTGTGATTAAAAGCTAGGGCTACACACTCTTAGTAAATTCTAGGCTAAATAATGTGAGTTGCGAGTTCCTATAGAGTGCAGTGATCTAATGTTCTTGCCTCAAATTAGAGAACATTTTTAATCTCAGGTTTTTGTTAAGATTATTTCAGTTGGCCAATGCACTTCCATCACTTACTCTGTGTTTGGGTTTATTAAGAGAACATTTCCCAAAGTGCCCTGGACATGATGCAAGGCACTGCATAGCCACATGGTGGCGACAAAAGCTTAGGGTTTATTTTCCTCGTAACGTGTCAGTTGACACCATATGCTAATGAAGGGAAAATAATACTTTGAAAATGTAAAATTCGATGAAATGAAGATTTTACATGCATGTGAAGTTAATTAATTTATATGTGCCATATGCCAGTGTGTAACGGACTTACCTACCAATAAACTAATAATAATAATAATAATAATAATAATAATAATAATATTATTATTGTTGCTGTTGTTGTACACTTGTTTACAATAAATATGAACAAGACCATTTATGGATAGCATTTCAGTCATGAATGAAAACTACTACATTTGAAACGCAAAGCTTTTCATTTCTATACAAGTGAAATAGATGTAGCATTATGCAGGCTAACATAACAATAATAAATTGTAGAGATAAACATAAGTGTGTTTCCAATCTGATGTGAAATTGTCATCCATTTGGCTATGCAATTTGCTTGTGAAAAATGTGTTTCACTGTGAAAAAGTAATCAATAGTTAGAATGTTAAGTTAAAATACGTTCAAAAAAACAATACATTTAAAACTTATATTTCTATTTAGCCTATTATAGCCTATTATAATTCCATCTCTAAAGCCTGAAGAGGCCTATGTGACTAGCCCCGCGCTCTTAAAATGACTCCAGTTCACTGCAAGCTAAATGTCGTGATAGATCTATGCAATGTTGAGAGCCCAAAAGATAAGGAACGCGAACCGTTTTAGGGTAGTTGAAACCGTCATTGTATTCGGAATTAAAGTGAATTACAGTGAACAAGATATTCTAACATGCAAAGTAACTATTCCACCCACGCAATGGGGCGTATGCGTATAATACAAAGGACGGGTTGGTATTATTATTATTGATATTATTATTATTATTAGGCTATTGGTAGCAGTAATTGTGCTTGCGTATAGCACTGTATTATATGGGTTACTTGACAACATTAACTTATGTTTTTTAATCCAGTTGGATAGGAAAGTTTCTACTAACAGCCATTTGCCACGTGGATAGAGGAGAGTAGACTGCCACTTTGTTTTTGTAACTGGACCTGTTAGCAGGTTCCTGTCTTAGGGGAGATCGTGCTATTGTAGGGCATGCTAAGATACATCGAGTGTTTGAAATAATAACAATATTTTAGAAAAGGTCCTATGCAGGCCCCAGTGCAACATATCGTTTGAACAGACGTTACCACATGTAATATTGCACATATATTATAATATCACACTTAATGCATGAATAGGTGTGCCATTCTATCAGTGGACTCAATACAACGCGCAACCATTTTAGAGATCAATCTACAATTTAGGTTCACCAATTGTCACTAGACTTGATATTTTCTTCATACAACCGAAATCTGGCCTGTCTCTTCCCTTGTTTTGTTTTTTAGGTCGTTAACCCTCTCTTCGGGATAGTCCATAAGCTCATTCCTACCCAAAATTCAGCGTGTGAACTGGCGGCTTGTCATTGCACCGACTGAAGCCCTTTTCTTCATCTTTGAAAATCCGCGTGTGTTCGGAATTTAGAGCCCTCTCAGCTTTTAATTTATGCGCATATTAATTGTGTGCCATTGTAATTGCCACCGTGGGATACAGCATGCAAATGAACAGTGCGTATTTGTGTACGGTATTTTCTCGCTTAATGAAATACTTGTACGTGCAAAAATTATTTTAAAAATAATATATATGTGTGCGTTTGCGTTTGTGTGTGTGTTTCTGTGCTTGTTATTTCCAACCTGCAGCTATGATTCAAAGAGTCGTTTTACTCTCAATATTGAAATTGAAATGATATCATTGTTGATGTAAAATAAAATTCTAAAGGGTGAATAATGTAGATCTAAGTCTAGCATATATAAATACAGTCATGTGTACTATATTGTATACCTCACTGTTATTATTATTATTATTATTATTATTATTATTATTATTATTCGCAGATATCAATGCCGCAATGGAAAATAATAGTGAACCTGCAGCTGGAAAAGAGGATATCTATTGGTTAAAATATGTGATACAAATACAATAGTTATACGCTGTTAAGACATGTTGCATATCAGCATGTAGAAATCGATGTTTTTCTAATATAATTAAATGCAGAATTAAATCCCTGAAGGCCATATTCGAATACAATAACAAAAGTTAAAAGCCAAATCGTTCCCAAACATTCTGGTTAGAATTATACAGTCGCAATGACTCAAGTAATGCTCTTTATAGCTAAATGTGATACAGAATGTATAGCTTTGTACGAAATTTGATTATTCGATCAAATGGTTTGTCATTACTATAATGTTCATACATCGTCTTTTTTATATATGCACGGGAAACTGTTCAGTGTTAAGTTCATGCTGATATAGTAAATAGTGTCATCATTAAGTAGTTTGATCCCATTTGGACTCTGGTAGAGTTGAATTAGCATCGAATATGTTACTGTGTACCTGTGTATTTTTAAGTTGCGCTAGTCCCCTAAAGTAATGGGACAATTGGCTGCTCAGCTGTGTATTGGCCAGCTGTGGGTCTTTGCATCATTAGTTCATGCGCAAAAAAAGCTAACAAAATGTCTAGAGTTGATTCTGCGTGTGGAATTTGCATTTGGAGTCTGTTGCCGTTGTTTCACATAATGAGGACCAAATAAGTGTCAATGCCAGTAAAACAGGCAATCATGAGGCTGAAAAATCTGAATAAATTGATCAGAAACATAACCAAAACATATGTCAAGATCAACTGTTAGGAAGCCAGAATGCACTGGTGAGCTCAGCAATAGCAAACGACCTGAAAGACTATGGAAGACCACTGTAGTGTATGACCAAAAAATACTTTTAATTGTGAACAAAACCCTCATTTCAACAGTCAAAACAGATTAATACCACTCCATGATGTAGACAAACATGTATCACATACTGTAATACTACTATAATAATATAACTATTATACTATAAAGAGAAGACTACATCAGCATAACTTCAAAGAGTTGACCACAAGATGCAAACCATTTGGTAAGCCTCAAGAACAAAATGGCCAGTTTGCTAATAAGTATTTAAGTTCAGGAACAAAGTCTTGTAGACAGATGAGATGAGTATTAACCTGCACCAAAGTGATGGAAAGAGAAAAGTGTGGAGAAAGAAAGAAACTGCTCATGATCCAAAGCACCCCCCTCATCTGTGAAACATAGTGGAGGCAGTGTTATGACTTGGGCATGTATGGCTGCCACTGGAACTGGCTCACTTTTCTTCATTGATGATGTGACTGTTGACGGGAGCAGCGGGATGTATTCTGAAGTGTACAGAAACATCTTATCTGCTCAGATCCAACCAAATGCCTCAAAAAACTCATTGGACGGCCCCTCACCTTGGAGCAGGACAACAACAGCTAGGTGACCTCTATGGTATTTTGAGTGTTTGGTGTACACATTTGTGTGCTCAATCTCTGTATTGTGGAATGTAACTGAATATGTGGTATCTCATCGTTGGTTGGACAATAAAGTTCTATTCTATTCTATTCTATTCTATTAACCATAAACATACTGCTAAAGCAAACAAGAAGTATTTCAGGGCCAAAAACTGGAATGTTGTTGACTGGACAAGTCAGTTACCCATCTTGAATCTAATTGAACATGTGTTTTATTTGCTGAACACAAGGCTGAAGGCAAAACAACCCAGAAACAAACAGGAAGTGAAAATGACTGCAGTACAGGCCTGGCAGAGCATCACCAGGGAACATACCCTGGGGGCTATAAAAAGGCTGTAATTCCTATATGTATCACCTGATATGGATGTAAATACTCTCAAATTAAAGGTGACAGTCTGCACTTTAACCTCTTATTCATTGTTGTACTTCAAATCCAATGTGCTGGGGTACTGAGCTATATATATATATATATATCGTTTGTAACTTTTTGTTAGTGAAATTATTTTTGAAATAATTCTGAATTGTCCTATAATACTAATTTACAATAATAAAAATAATAATACAAAAAAATAATAATAATAATTAATAATAATAACATTTTTAAGGCCACTCAACTCAGAATCTCAAAGCACTTTACATTGAAGTGGTGGAAGCTCAACTGCATCCACTATTGATCTCTTTGTGATGCATGAAACTATGCTGAAAAAAGAAGATTATTAAACATTTCTTAAACATTATATTTATCTATTTTATTTGTAAATGCCATCTTGATGTGTGATATGGTTATATAATAGTTCTAGTCATATGAACAGCAATAGCAGTAGAGGTAGTATTATATGTTTATCAATACATATAAAGTTTTTTTTTGTATAATCATGTATTGTATATAATGACAATACAGTGCCTTACAAAAGTACTCAGACCATTGCACAATTTTCATATTTCATTTATTTTAAGCTTTTCTTTATGACACTTTCATTTAGGAACTAATATTTGCTGTAAGTACAGCCTATTCCACATACTTACTGACAAACACTTACTTTGGAGAGAATCATTGGTCAGCAAGTGAATTTGAAGCAAAGACATTCAAATGAAGACCACATTTTCTCAGCATGGCAGGGATAAAGTTGCTAAAAGGTAAAAAATATTGAAATGTTTTGCTATTCTATTGAGCACCATTAATTCAATAATCAAGAACAGAAAGCTGTGTCAAAGCACAGTGCCCTGCCTATAAAAGGCCATCCCTCCACACTCAATGAATTAACAAGCAGGAAACCGGTGAGGGAATCCACTGTGTGGCCAACAATTACTTTGAGCTACAGAGTTCAATGGCTGAGATTTCATCAGTCAGCAATATAAAGATCACCAGCCCTCTGTGGCAGAGAGAAACAAGAGGCTATACTTTAAAAAACACCAGAGCTCACCTGGAGTTTGACAGAAAGCATGAGAGTGATCCAGATTAAATGTGGGGAAAGGCTTTTTGGTCAGATGATGAGTTTAAAATTAGCTTTTGGGTCAAAATGCAACGTGATATGACTGGTGTGTACCCAACACTGTTGACTGTCCCACTTAACACAGGCCCTTCAGTGGAGCATGGTGGGAGTATGGGGATGTTTCTGGGGACTTGTCAGAATTAAAGGGGAAATGGACGGTGCAAACTACAGGGAAATACTGGCACAAAACCCGTTTCATTCATAGACCTGATGCTGGGGAGATGCTGATGAGTGGCCCAGTCAAAATCTGTGGAAAATTTCAGTGCAAAACCGATGTCCTCTCAACTTGGGAACTTGAGAGCTGAAGCAAATCTGCCAAGAACAATTGATACCCCCCCCAAACAATGACCAAAGTTTTTATAAACTTACTAAAAATGATGTAGGCCTATTGTTGTTTTTTCAGTAAAAAAGTGCTTCCACCAAATATTAACATCAGGGCCTGACAATATTTTGCTAACATAACACGAATTTTTAAATAGCTTAAATTAATATAAATCTGCAGGTATCGTTTGTAATGCAACAAATTGTAAAAACTGCCTAAAGATCTGAATACGTTTTCAAAGCACTGCAGTATGATTCTATGTTATGAACACACAAAAATCAGTCAGACGCAGTTTTGAATCTGTATTTATTTTTGGTTTGAGTCAATCATTTTTCACGTTATTCTATAATTATATATAAGGTTATTTTTTTTGCACGTATTTTTAAATTTCATTTTATTTTTTTATTTCAACTTATATGGACTAAAACAATAAGAGCAGACTGAGTGTGCTTAGTCATCACACCTCAAACGTTATCACCATATAGCCTATAATGTACGTGGTCGGAAAGGGGGAGGAGAACATATAGCCATGCTGGCTATAGCGTCCACGTTATATAATACAATTTGTTTGTAATTACATGAATATGAAATGCAGGTAATCATTTTGTGCTCAGGCCTACAGTTGGCAGTAGCCTAATTACTTTCAATTTACATTTGGCATTACGTGTTAGCCAACTTTGTTTTTGGCAAGCTAGTCATCTCATGAAGTTTATCCTTTTCATTTTACTAGACAAATGGATGGCATACAAGACCGGATTTGAAAACACAATAAATCCAACTTCATTTAGAATAATTAAAATAATTTACACACATCGAAAACTGGAATGACTATATCATCGAGCATGGCACATTGACATACTCGATAATTTATTCAATTTGATTTCATTCTGGATATATGTTTTATGTTAATGAATGTGTTTTAAATGGTTATACATGTCGACTAAATTGATCATTGTAAATGTGAATCTAAACAATTTAACTAGTCATAAATAAGGATATTTGTCAATAAAATAGTCTACATTATGAAAATGTCAGTAGCCTACGACCCTTACGGCGAAATGAAAAGATGGCCCCTAAATAGTATTGTTTAACTGATGGCTCGTGCATTGTGGCACTTTGTAGTCTATGGGAGATTTGAATCATTTGTCTTTAGCAACTTCTATGTTAGCCTATACTCTTTTCAACAAAAGTATTGAAGCATATATTTGGCCGAACAGTATGTTGGAAATTGAATGTGTAATGTGAATGGAAAAAGCATGTAACTGCAAGTCAGTACTTTTGTGTACGCCAGTGCTTCCTACATCACGGCACCATATGTCAACAAATTTATTTTATACTTATTTTATCCTGAGTATTTCTTTAAACTTTTAATATTCAAGTAATTGATTTTCAGTTCGATTGACGCACCATCATATCTATTTCCCTTGCCGTCCATGGAAACAAATAAGCTGACTGCTCATTTAGGTCTATGTGATTTAATTTAAAATAAGCAGGTAGTTCGGACTGACATGTCAATGCCAGTCGTTCTTTTTTAGTCCATTTGATTAAACAAACAAATTAGAAATTAGCTTCATCGAACCTAACCTCAATGATTTTATTTGACTCTTGTCAACAGAAAAAAAGCAATAAAAACGACTGGTCAAAAAAAAAAAAAGGTTTCATGCCGTGTATAGGCTGTATACTCAAAGATAAGAACAAAACTCACTTCAGTTAAATTGTAGTCGGTCTTTTGTTAATTTGAAAAAGGGAGTATTGAGAAACTATTCTGAAAGCGTAGTAGAAATGACAAATTACTTGAAAGTAGTTGAACTACGGCCAAGGTGCCCTAACGCGGAATGCAGCTTGCGAAATTACAAAAAATGTACTATATATATATATATATATATCATGAACGTCAAAATGTAATACAAATTTCAATATAATAAAAACAATACAAAATTAAGTGAATCAGGAAGGTACAATCAGTTAAGTTTTATAAAAATACCAAAAATATTGTGGGTCAGTCATTTTCGCAGACTAAAAATCTTTCATAGAAGAAAATGTAAATGAGTAGGCCGATAGTGCAAGTCTCCAAGGCACTCAGTCTCCAGTGAAAACAAGTATTTACTGTCTATAATTACGCGTGTCGGCAACATATGTCTTCATCAAAGTACCCTGAAAAACATACCTTCATCAGGGTACGCTTATCTATACGTTTACCCTGTACCCTGATGCAGGCATGTGTTGCGGACACACACTGGTGCGCTTTTCTATGGCGAAATATCCAAATAATAAAGGCTTTAAACTTTTTTTTCCACTGGCGATTAAGTGTCTTGGAGTTTTGTTGTCGGCCTACTCATTTTTTTCCCCCTGTATATTTACGAATCCCACTTTGCAATTAGCATCTCTCAATGTTGACACATTTTGATATTTGAAGCCAAAGATATTTCTAAAAAGAATTTTATTTTGCACCTTTTTCAAACAAGGGAATAACCAGGTACAACCAATGGGCGTCTCGGATTACATGCAAGATCAGAATATCTTATTTTATAACGTTTCATTTTAGAAATGGGTCATATGTTAATGTTCATCTTCATATGGGTTTGATTAGTGTTTGTTGCCCTTGCTATGCAGATGGTTTGAATTTTTGGCTTGCAAAGCTCACACGTGATATATATTTTTTCTGTTGAGTTAGTTAGTACGACGTATTTGCTTAAATAGAGCCATGGTTGCTCCCCAGACATGCTGCTCATACTGCTCAGTGGGGAGAACCAGCAATATGTGGCTATTGGCAACTATATTGGAGCAGAGTGCTTCTCACCAAACAGGATTAGAGAGAAACAAGGGAGAGGAGGCGGTATTTGGTCAAAGGGGTTTGGAAAAATTATATTTCAGGGCCAAAAACGTTGGTAGTTCCTGTAGTTGACTACACATCAAAATGGCAAAAAGCAATTGACTACTCAAAATATATATTTTTTATATAGTTGAACTACCAGCAAAGTACTGTAAAATGTATAACTACTAGTTTACCTACATGTAGTAAAACTACACCCCAACCCTGGAAAAGGGGAATTGCCCAGGATTATATTAGCTGTAAATTATGCCGGAACAGTATGGAATACATGGTTGGTAAAATGGCTGTAAATCATCAATGGTCTGAGGTATCAAACGAGCCTCAAACTATCACTCTGCTGCCAGATATGCAGTAGATATGGATGGATCACTTTAAGGGTTGTTTCTACTGACAAATTTTCCAATTGAACTCTATGTAAAAATAAGTCAGTAGAAGAAACCCATCAAGTTATCCACCCATATCTAGTGTATTTCTGGCAGCAGAGTGATGATTTAAAGCTTGTTTGATACGTCAAACCCTTGATGACTTAGAGCCATTTAGCCAACCATGTGTTCCACACTGTTCCAGCGTAATTTACAGCTAAATCTAGTCCAACCCCCCAATTCCCATAGAGATTAATTCAAATGCAGAGACGTTATAGTATCGCTTGTAAGAGTACCATAAAATAAGATATCAAGAGTTTTTTGACGGTGTTGGGTCACAGACATCAGGAAGTCATGGCATGCAAAGGATATGCGATCAAATATAAAAAATGTTTACTTTATTCTATATATAAATGCAGGGGTGCCAATAATTGTGGCACACGTGGTTTTGTTCAAAATAATTATTTCTTGATGAGGGATTTTTTTTTCTCATAATAAATTTACATCAATTAAAGGTTGGATTTTTCTATTTTTTTCTGTGTGAGATTAGGCTAATTCACCTGACTCATCTTTACCAGGGGTGCCAATAATAGTGGAGGGCACTGTAACTGAACACCGGCTATTATACATTAAATCTGCTTGGATAATATACGTTTGCAATGTACTATCGCGTGTACACAAATGTGATTGTAATATTTCATTGAAAGCAGTCAATGCTTTCGTAAGCAAACGGGGAAAAATATATTGTAAGTGATAAGTGATAGTGCTACGATTTTGTATGGCCGACGATGGAAAAATCTAAAGTAGCCTAATGCTACTTTAGTAAGTTAAGTAAGTAAGTTAAGAGAAAACTTGATGACTTTGGTGACCAGCTATGTCCATAACACGGTCGTAGAAGACAACTTCAGCACTGCAGGGTGGACAGCACCACCTTTAAAGATAGACCTTAGCTTCTGAGTCGGGTCCGATTCGCTCAGCTGGAAACCTAGAGCGGAAAATACAGACACATGAGAACTCTGAAAAAAAAAAAATGAAGGTGATAGTGAGATTGGTTCGCCATGTACCACCAGGTCAGAATCTGTCAATTCTGCACCTAGCGACAAAAATGTCAGCTCGAGTGTTCAGACATGGAAGAGCAATGCACGGCACAGTCCAACGTTAAATGTCAATTTGATGTTGCTAATTGCATTCTAATTGCATGTGATTTCACTTTGTTTTACACTGCAAAACAACATGACCTATACACAACTGACTGAGATTATGAAAAACGGATTTATGAAAGCCTTATATGTCACCCCAATGTTACATTGAAACTGGGCCGGATGTAGACAGGGCATTGCCCTTCTCGCTTTTACTTTCCGACTTTCACAATCAAACAAGAACGTGCATGGGGTGAGGAAATTAAAAACTCAATATCCAAGCGGTTGCTGGCATCATGTGTAGATTATTATATACCATCAGATCAACAGACATGTGGTTAGGCCTACTCACTTTTTAAAAATGTATAGTTGCCTCCAAACATGTTAAACTTGTGGAGAGAATGTATTGCAAACTATTATGTGGTATTTTCTTTGGTACTGTATTTTGTGATATGCAGATTGCAGGGAAATAGGCTATGGCTGTCCAATGTCACCTGTATATTTTTTAACATTTGATGATGCAACTGTTAGCTACTTTTGGCGGTGAAATTTTGAACGTTAGTTCGTCAGCTAGTGAGTAAGATAGCAAAGACCCCCATAAACAAACAAAAAAACATATCTCAGGGTGCTGCGTTCTACCCCCGTTTGTTTACCGCAATAAATTAATACAAACCGTAACTTTTTTAATTTCTTCTTGGAATCGCCCGTAAATCCAAAATGATGAGTCATTAGTTTGCCATCCCATCCCATATCATAGCTTAATCCCAGCCAAATACACACAGCCATCACTAAAATGAACGGAATCAGTATGTATAGTTCTCCTGTCAAATCATTCTTTGTATTGAGCTAGAGGGAAAGTGTGTGGACAAAAATTTAATCCAAACCCCAAAACCCCCCACTGCGGAAATACAAACGGTAGAGAAACGTACATTTCAAATCGCAAACTCAGTCGCAGAACTTTTTTTAATCCACCCCTCGACACCCCACCCCAAACGCTCGATTTCATGTAGCGCAGTTTTTTATTAACACCCCGACCTCCTGGTTTGAAATACAAAGGGCCCATGCTGACAACTCAATCGCCGGGGTTAGCCGCCCTGAAAAGAATGACTTTGACCACTCTGGCCCCCGCCCCCGCCCTCCCCATGTAATTTCCTTTCTTCATTTCTCTTTTTAATCCTAGGGGAAAGGAAGGAGAGGTCATATTATAACATATCCGCCTTTATTTTTTTCAAATAATAATGATGTCAAACATAAAATAGCCAATAGTCAATAGTCAATGTAATCTGCAGGGTAACGTACAATACATTGCAGTAATTTAATAACAGACGCTTTTCCAGGCTGGCTGCAATATAAGAAGTGAATCCGCCTCAGTTAAATGAGTAGGCCAAACAGTGATTAAATTAAAGTTAAATTAAGGTTAAAAGTCTAGATTACCTACAGTTTCCCGACCCAATCCATCATTACAACAATCACCAGAATGAGGTCCGAATTTAAATTTTTTTTAATCACATTAAATTGGTTAGTCCACGTCAATACAATAGATATAGACATACCGGTAGCCTGCATTCTGTAAAACAATACTGTATTCTTAGATCTACATATTGCGTGTCAGTTTAGACATGCAGTTCAGTCATGGAAAAGGTATGATAAAATAATAGTTTAACATTATTCATGAACGAAATTGACATCTGTGCTATCTACATTTTATGGGGAATATAGCCTATGCGCTACAGTTGAAGTAACCATATTCAAATCGAGATAATAATAATAATAATAAATAATAATAATAATAATAATTATTATTATTATTATTTTAAAAATGTATAATAATAATTATCATCATTATTGCTATGGGCATCATTGTAGCCTTTTAAATTATGTTTCCACAGTATAGACTTAAGATTAGTTTAAAAAAACACTAATTGTGGTTGAACACTTTTTTTGTGTTTGGTCAACACATGCAAAGTGAAGTTTGTGTTCAAAGACAGTCGATGAAGCTACGTAGCAATGCTTTTTCTGATAGAAAACAATCTTTCATAGCCGAAAAGATCAATAGATATACCCAAAATCAACATTGCAAGTGCATTTCTAACTTAATAACGAAAGCTTATGGAATTACACATAGGCTACAGGTGGAGAATTTACATAAAGGCTGTTCGTGGACTTAACCTTAGATATTATTTTTTTAAAATTGCATTAAAAACCGTTATGCTGAAGTATTCTACTTATTGAAATATATATTTACTCACAATCCATTACAAGATGCATCGGTCCATGTAATGCCTTCCACCAGCACAGCAGTGATCCATTCCGGAAGGACACGCCCAGCAGCATATAATACTATAGTACCCACAATAAACTACTGTTTGCTCAACGTGCAAGTTTGTTTATTTTGTCTAATTTGGTAACTCAGTTGCATTAGTACAAAATGATAACATTATATAAAATGTCCAGACCTACCAGACTCCAGTCTGTGACTAAAACAATACGTGAATATTGAACTGCATACATTGCATAACATCAACAATTGATAATGCAATCTATTATTAGTGACATTTTGGACAAATACAAGTTCACATACAAGTTAATTTTAATTTTAATACGGATGTATGATATAATGCGGAATGATCTGTTTCTGGTCTATATACCCATATATCAACATTAATTTAGTTGACAATGTAAAACATTGACTGCTTTTAATACTTTTTAAAATTAATTAAAGTCCTGTTTAACCATGGATTCAGGGTCAATTTGTCATCAAACATTTACAACAATAATTTCTTCATACATGCCAATACGATCAGCACTAATGATGATAATTTAAATATTAACGATCATCATTTAAAGAAATTTTAGGAATGGTCGTGGATTTTATTTAAAAGGATATTGATTCGTTTGATAATAAATAAGATGTATGGACTACAATTTAAACAACAGTATAACCTGGAATTTGAACAGTTCAAGTACTGGATTGAATTTACTGAATTAAATGATAATCATGATCATGTATAACAGTAAATGCGATCAAATTTCTAAGTATTGTTTTTTTTCCTCCGATGAATTGTGATACTTCCCATTGAAATTCTGACCAACGATTGTAGGCTTTTCAGTATGTCTGTCCAACTACCCAACTACAAATCCCATAGAAGCTGCACTTTAGGTGCATTCCGCAAAAGAGCTTAGTAGTGCACGCGCTTTTACTGTGGGCACATGCGGTCGAATTAAGTTTGTCCATTTGATGTTGAGGCTCTATTATTATTATGGCTGATGTAAACGACTGTGGAGTAGGCCTACTGCATGTTCGACTGATTTAAGTTCATGGTCAATAAAGCTGATACATCTCAGTTAGAAATACATTTAAACTATTATTATTCTCACTGACATACATTCCAAATGCAACACACTGTCACAGTGTAGCAGAGTCTACCTCGTAAAGAGTTGTTCAACTCTTGTTAACATTTGTTAAACTCTAGAAACAGTTGTGCACACATAGTTAGACTATATGTATAATATATTCCGAAGCGATCATAATGTCTTTGAATAATGTTGATATGAAGACTGATGCGTGCCATCCTCTAAACAATTTATGAAAACAGAAAAAAACAATAGAGATTGAAGATCATGACGTTGATGACAACGTTTACGGAGAAGAAGATATACTTTATTGACCCCGTAGGGTAATTATTCCTCTGCATTTGACCCATCTTAATTTAGAAGCAGGGGACAGCCAAAGTGCAGCGCCTGGGGACAAACTTGAGTTCTGAGGCCAGTGCCTTGGTCATGGGCAATGGCAGGACTATAGCTACGCATGTCTTTGGTATGGGAGGAAACCCACACAAACACAGGGAGAACATGCAAAGAGGATCCAGAACGGGTCTCGAACCTACAACGTCTGGCCTACGAGCCGACAGTGCTAACCACTAAACCACCTGTCAACCTTTTTAAAGGTTTTAAAAAAAAAGAATATTAAAAAGAAGAAGAAAGAAGAAGAACAACAACAACAAAAAGAAGAAGAACAAAATGAAGTAATAGTTCTCTCCACTTTTTATTTTGTTCACCTGTAGTGTAAAAGTGTAAAATATTGGTGGTGGTTATTGATGTAATTATGTTTTGATATATTGTAGCAATAATAATAAACGCTTCGTACCTGAACTCAGTGGACGTACATTCAATCACATCCAGTTGCAGCGCAACTTTTCTGAGATCGTGCTTCGCAGCCTATGTGGCCTAATAGCCTATGTGGTCGGTATAGGTGTAAACTGGGGGCTGGTGTTAAAATTTATGGATTCATTAGGCCTTCCTAGTTATTCAATTATTTTGCCATTACACATGCTTCACCATTACAGGGAACCACTAAGTAGATAGGCCACAGTCTGACACAGTTTAGTGTGGGAACCCTTTCATTATCTGCATTCTTAAATGTGCTTAAATGTATAGGCTACTGCTTTGTATCGTCCGTTTTGTATCGGTGAGTTGTTTGTGTGTTGTTATCCACGAGCTTCGACCAGAAGTAACACGACAATGTATACATACTCATAACAATTAATTTGCAGTTTATGTGCATTAGCTCAGTTTTGTTCCACTATAGCTGTCCCTTTACACCCATTTGATGTCTAAATTAATTTACAGAGACGAGCCTATACATTTGGATACATAATAGCCGTGCATAGTTTGCACACCTGTTTATAATAATAATAATAATAATAATAATAATAATAATAATTCCTTCTCGCTGGTCGTTTTTAGGAACCGTCGGCCCACTACAGTCTGTAAAATTGGTCTAAATAAACATACGAGTTCTCCTAATGAAACATATAGCCTACTGCCTACACAAATCTTCACATTTTGACCAATGCCTTGGAAGCTCTGGGAGTAAATAGCCATTTCTTTATCTCATTCAGTATAATGGGTGCCAATAGCTGCACTACTTTCTACGACCAAACTTATCATTAGGCCTATCCTTCAAGTATGAAAACGCGAGGGAGAGAGAGGAGGCGGGGGGTGGGGGTTAGTTCCTGAAATTCTCAATTAAACGTTCCTGGTATACTTCAATAAATACTTTTTATGACGAAAAACATGTAAAACATAGCCTACTAAGTCATTCAGCCTATAATGTAAATTTGAGTCGCAATTCCTCTGAAAAGAAAACTGACTTCCGATCTTCAACCACGTAAACAAGCAGTTTGTGTGTGTGTGTGTGTGTGTGTGGGTCGGATAGGGTGTCTCATAATGCCCGAGGAGGGTGTGTGTGTTTAGCGGGAATCAGATCCCACGGAGTTCCAACAATATGGCCAGATTATGGGAACAAAGGATTGCGAGTTTTGGGTTGCTGAGCACGTTTCAGAATCTGGGCTGCATAGACAAGGGATTCAATTTATTGGTAGTAGTGAGAAAACTCGAAAAAAAGAGCATTTCTTTGTTGGTCTCAAACAAAGTGTCGGAGAGTAGCCTATCTCTATTTCAAACAGGGATAATTGACGTCCCATGTAAACAGATGCCACGGTTTAGGTGGTAAAAATTCAGGCCCACACAACCAATCCACTGTTATCATGGTGCGATTTCATAAAGGTAGCCAAAAAGTTTAAAACATGCCGAGTCTCTCTTTATTATACTTAAAGTACAGATGTGTCTTGTTTTACGTCGAGTTTAAATATAGACTAGGCATGTAAATTTCGTGTATTTTCTTGAAGAAGTGGGCGTGACATTTATGGATTTTTATACATTTATAGCCTAGATATATATTTCCAAACATTTTGTGGAAGGTGGGTCGTACTTGTATTGAGGATATAGCCTAGTCTTTGCAGTAACCTATAAATGCGTTTTGAGTTTGCACATACCGTTGTCAAACAATGAATGGCACATGCTAAAATAATAGAAATAAAAGATCGAAAAAGGCTGTTATTGTTTCCTGTTGTAGGCTACGCTGTCAAACACAAACTACTGAACACAAACTTTGGGCAGAATGGTGCGCATGCTCTTTAAATTTGGCTTTATTTGTCCGTTATTTGAGCGACTACTGTATTTACATAAACACTGGGTCATTTCCAATGCTTTTGGAGAGTCAATGAGCGCTCTAATGACACTCTTACATTGGCTCGATGAGGTGCTGAAATGAGCTGAGCAGAACTGCAGATGTAGATAAATAGATCCGCTCACACAATACAAACCCTTGTCAGGAGTTTCAAACGCGTATATAATCGCATTGACCACATTAATCCATTTACTTGTTTAAAAAACTGTATAGAGTGGTCAGATGTTTAAAAAAAAAACATTATATGAAACTACAACGGACGATACTTGCCCAGAGCGACAAAGGCGTCTATTAAATGTCAGCAAAGTTAAATAATATTTAGTAAAAAGTGGTTATGTTCGTTCTATATTCATAGTTAATTTGCATCATAACGCCATTCACATAAATAGTGTTTATCCCAACTTTATACTGATCATCACTAATATATTTAAACCCATCTCATTTGTATCTCTATATACCCTGACAGACAGACAGACAATCAATGCTTGTGACATTTAACATAAAGACACGGGTTATCAAATACATGTAGTACGAATATTGTGGTTAGACGAAACGATCAATATTCAAAGCGTGATTAATCTGTGAGACTTGAGAGCACCATGACTCATAAACATGTTACAAATGCTGTAAAAGAATTGGGTATTCACCAGCCTGATTTAATTATCATTTACTTAGAAAATGGCAGTAAAATAGGTTTAACTGATATGACACAATGCATTGCAACTAAGCCATACCACGGGTTGTGACCCTGTGTTGAGTGTGTGGTAATTATTTTGCAGCTGCAAAGCTTAGCCAGAATAACTACGTCCTGTAGTTTTCATCAGACTAAAGGGAGAATGCAGTTGTTGTCATTCATATTTATTTGTTAAAACCTGCATTAGTAATAGTGGCATTTTAAGAGTTTAAAGACATTAATCTATGCTGGATGAAAACGAATGTTATGTGTTTTTTTATTCAACTATATAGAAAAGGTACACAATATTGAATAGGCCTAAATGTTATTGGAATTGTAAATGTTTGGTCTTGGTAAATAGCTCCTGAATTAGGGCGTCAATATAAGCAATTGAACACGTGGGATTTAAAATTCCCTAAATAGATTAAGCATAGCACTTGTAGTTTGAATTAAAGTTCATAACAATGAAAGCAGGGCTTAATAACGGGGTTTCACTAAACTAAAAACGATTAGGCGCTTCATTTTTAATGTTTGAGTAATCTTGCTGTGTGTAAATCATGTAGCCATGGGCCTCGTTTTTAGATTGCATGTATGTGTTTGTCAACTTATTTATCCATTTGTATTAAATTATTATTATTTTTTTACCTACCTTTAAGGCCTGACTGAAGTTCTCAAGCAACCGGCTGTCATTTTACTGTGACAGAATGAAAAACATTGCGTGTGGTTTATGCAAAAATCTGTGAAACTCTGCCAAGTTTGTTTCTCAGTCGAGGTGTCTTGGCAACGTTCTGGCTGGGGAGAGAGGGGGTTGGGAAAAACACAGGGGCTAGGGGTTGTGTGATAATGAACTTGAGACATCTCATCACAATTCTGAAAGTCTCTTCTCCACTCTGGTGAGTTCGGGTTCCCATGCATTTGGTGGAGAAAAACGAAGCCATTGTCTATTATCCATAGCCCATTAGTCGCTTCTACGCCGGCTTCCAAAAAGGGTCCCGCGGTCCGCCCCTGGTAACCAAGCATCGCCGCGGACTTTCACAGTGGAAAACGCTTACCCGGCTTAGATCGAAAACGAAACAGTAGCTGTATTAATAGTTCCGTTTCTAGGAAGGCGTCCAAAATTGGATGGAAAAGAAAAGAGAACCCTGACCACTTTTAGAGAGAAACCAACAACAACAGTAGCTGACAAAGTTGTCTATTTGGCAGTCGCGCCTCCTATTGAACTAGTAATTTATTCAAAGGAGATTTTTATCCCCAAGATGTGATTATTATGATAATCAGCAAACCCAGACCTCCTTTCTATCCGCATGTCTGTGGGTCTGAACTTGATGCTGACAGTTGAATCTGATTTGCACGGTCTCACCCCGGTGACCCAATAGTCGCATTCCTAGACTCCAAAGATTTCCAAGGGTGAAACAAAAAGAATGGGGGAATTGAGGCACTTGATTTTGGCGGTTGGTTACAGTCAGGGGAGCCTTAAAGTCAAGATAATGTTGGTAGTTATGCCGAATTATGCAAGAGTGATATAAGTCCACGTATAATAAAAGAATGCATGTAACTTTGTAATTAATTCATTTAAAAATGACACACTAGAAGACTACTCTATTTGGCAGATGTGAGATGTTATAACCAAATCAAGTTTTAATGTAAGTTTAAGGAGAGACATTATTATTTACTTATTTAATAATTTATTCAATTTTTTGTTTGTTTGTAAAGTCCTGGGCCTGTTCTACAGTTTCAGTTGGGTGGTCAGGGTAGGGTGAAGTTCAATTCAATGAGCAGGTAGACACAGCAAGACAAGGGGAAAGGGGGGGGCAGCATCTTTACATCACCACATTATTTTATTTAAGAGGGTGGGGACAAAAATCTGACAGCGTCGTGTCATAAAGGGGTGGGACTTGGCTGTGGTATATGTTTTTGGCAACCATGTTTAGCTTGGTCCATACTTATTTCTTACATGGAATGATGTCCTGCGGACTGGCGGGAGTGGGGGGATAGGCGAGCAGCTCACTTTGCTTTCTCCGAGGGGGAGGCGAACACCATCTCTATGGGAAATAATCATGATAATAAAAAGCAGGCGAACCCGGCGAGAAAAGCTGAATGGATGGGGCCAGCGCAACGTCACGGCGAGCTGCAGCCATGAAGCGCGAGACCAAGGCAGAGCCAACCCACGAGAGCTCAGTTCTTCTACGTCGCTTGATTCGTTCAGTCGACTGTTGTGGAAAGCGTACACCAAGTGCCTCGTTCGCCAAGAAGGGGTAAGTGTGGCACATTTGGAGAGTAAATATGCAAACATATGTATGTTAAGATAACAAAGAACGCACCGGTCTGCTTCTGTGTCCAGTGAAAAAAGTAAAAAAAAATCTCCCGCATCGTTTGCATTTTGCTGAGGGTAGCACGGGTTATTGCCCGTGTATTATTAGACACACGAGCTGTAGGCTCGACTGGAAGCACGAGTTGTCATATTGAAAATAAAAATGGCAAATTAATCAAAATCGAACTATTACCATTTACCGTTTTATCTTGCCACACAGCGGCCACAATATCCTATACTCTGTTAACACATACAGACCCAGTCAAATAATATATACTGTGATTTAAATCATGTTCATCACAAAACAAATTGCCAAGATAAAGGCGAAGTATAGTTCATCCTACAATATCATGTGAATAGAAAATGGGTCGATTGGCTAAAGACCATACTGCAAGATTTGAAATCTTTGTTGTGGTCGTTCATCTTAAATTGTACATGAAAGGAATTGAGTTGGAAGGTCACGCTCACGTTTGATCAGATTCAAATCTGAGAATTTTGGTAACAAATCGTCTCGGTCCTCATGCCCTTCGCTATTTATTCATTCGTCTACTTATTTTAGTTAAAATAAATGAACGTGGCCTGAATCTAAATATTAACATGGATTAACGCGCTGAACGTCTCATATAATCTGCAATGGTTTGACTACTTGGCAACGTCAAATAAGAGAGCACTTAAGATAGCCTACCCACCATCAATAGGCTGCATTATTATTCCAGCAACAACATATAAGCCCAGTACAAAGTAGCCTACTCAGTCACTTTAAGACATAAATACACCAAAACTGTGTAATCCGAATGTAGGCCTATTGTTGTTTTAACATTATGCAAGAATAGTGTAACCTACACAATAAAGTGCCAAATAATGTGTATAGCTCCCTGCTTTGCACCATTAAAGTAACTTGGGAGTGCTCACGATTATCTTCTCTCCATGTGCGTGTTCTATTAAACAAAAGCTCGATGCACACATAGGCCCCAGTTTTTTATAATTGTTTCGTCATAATCAGGACAAATTTGATAAAAGAAGCGAAACAGCGACAGTGCATTGTTGAGTGGATTGGAAGGAATCCATTGCCTTCCAAATTTGAATTGCAGCCGTGGTTTCTTGCACATAAATACGTTCAAACATCCTATTTTGCACGTGCCCATTGAATGCAGGGGGTAAAGTAAATGAAAGGGTCTATTGCTAGAATGATTTTAGACAGTCTGAGATTAAATTCAAATGGTCGATGCAGAGTTAATTATGCACAAGAGAGGAGAATCTGTCTATGTTGTATTCGTAAACAAATTGCTGAGACTACATATAACGCAAGCATTATGCTTTTGACTATTACTATAGCTGGCCTGTTGTTTTAGTTGTCTTGTTTTCTTTATATGAACCGTTAAAGAGGGTATTGGTTGTTTGAGACTGAACATTTTTCTACTATGAAAAAGGCAATTGGTTGACTCAAGAAACAAGTATGCCCAGGCTCTCTGTTTTGTGTGTGTGAGAGAGAGTAGAGAGAGAGTGAGAGAGTGTGTTCACGCACACACACACACACACACACACACACACACACACACACACACACACACACACACACATGCACATGCACACACACACACACACACACACACACACACATTTCTGGATGGTTTGATGTGAAAGTATTGGATGCTTTTTTGTTGACATGATAACAAAAAAGCATAAATATACTGTATCATGACTATCAATATTACGACTGCACAGAAAGGCACATTCTATTCTTACTCCTGTTATTATTAATATTAAGGCGATTTGAGTTTTTTTCAGCTTGTGACGTCTTTTAGAACAACCGTTATTTGTGCCTTAGAGAGCCTTAATGAGGTGATGCATAATTAAGAATGTCTCCGGCACAGTTAACCCTTTTCTTGCCTGCAATTTAGAATCTGAGCTGTTTCAGACCCCCTTGTTTTGCATGTGTTTAGTGAGATAGTCCAGCCTATAGCTTTAGGAAAGTAATTGCTTTATTAATGGTAAATTTGCGTTTGATTTTGTGAAATCATAAGATGTGTTATACTGTAACTTGCTAACGTTGCAAGGCATTGGTGGCAGGAAACCAGGCCCATCACATTTACCGTATAGTTTAACTTAAATGCCTTTGTTTGGTAGGCTTCAGCAAGTAAACGGTTAAGAGAGTTATTACAAAACACTTCTTACTTTGTGGTTATGTGATTGATGCTAAGATATGAGAGGTATTTCAATCCATTCCATTACAACTGCTTAGTCTACTAAAGGCAGATTACTGTGAATTAATTTCTGTCGACCTTTATTGCGGTGAAGTTATATCGATAATAATTAACCGATAACCACCATTTTTTAACAGAGTAGAACTTCAACAGCCAGGCTAGTCCTCAAATCCCAGTCTGACATGAATTCAGCTGCAACCAGTGTTTTTAATGTTATCTGTTTAATAGTGGTATACTGCATGTGTTTACTGCAGAAGCACTGTTTTTACACAAGATTATGCAATATAGGTGTACTCCATTTTAAAGCTTGGCATGCATTTGCAAAACCAAAAATGTTTGCCTTTTGTATAGGCCTACAGTATCGGAACGCTTCTCGTTGTTAATGTGTACGTGTGCTATTCATTAATACTAAACAACCAATCAGTGCTGCACTTTTATATTCACAATAGCAAAATAAATATTGTCGTTAAATAACAGCAGTCACTGGGTCTGCACTGACGCGAAATCAATGGCTGTATCATACCTAACTGGGAAAATTGTCTTAACACAATTTCACATTTTAACATAATGAAAATGATTCATTTGTTCATGCTGTGAATAGCGATTTCTCCCAGAGAATTTGCCAGCCAATGCATGATGGTGCATGGATGGGTGCATGATGCCAACTGGTGTCTCTTTTGTTTTTTCAGTATCCCATTGAAAGAAGCGTCTGAGGGACGGGCCACGTGGAGCAGGTAACCTTTATATCTGAAAGCCAGATATGTAACATAGCTATTATTTCTAAAGCGTTATTTATATTCTACATTTTATCTGTGTAATCATGAATCTAAAAGCAAACTGATCGGCATTTTTCTCCATATCTGTGTGGGTGGGGCTGGTTTTGCAACTGGAATTCAGCACGCGAAACACATTGCGGCCCATGTAATAAATAATGTCTAAAAATAACACGGGGGCTTTCGCTTACCTCTAACCGGAGCAGTATTGCAATCGAAGCCCATGACTGAATTTCATAATTATAACAGTACATGTCTAATAAGCCAAACCTACAAACCCATACCACTGATGTCACATTTGAAGTAGATACGCATCCAGCTCAACATGATTATATACCATAGCCTAATCTACATGCTTATATAATTGTCGTTTTTCTCTTATATACAAATTTGCGAATTTGACTGCCATAAAACGTTCACAAATACACGTTTCCGACTTGGCCTACATGTGCAATGTATTGATTGAAATGTTTTCAGTAGGCTGTCGTTATTGTTTCTCAGGTAAGTGCAATGAAAACGAACTACAACGTTGTATGTTGCGCATTCGCACACACCGGTTTGGATGAGCACAGATTGACATTTCATAATGTTTTGAGCTAAATTATCAGGCTGGCTTGTGTACTAGCCTATATACATTGCATATGTAGGCTATCAGCATGAATGTATATCATCATCACAACGTGTGTGACTTCTGCCATGCCTTCTTTATTATTATTTTAGCATGATTTTTTTTAGCCTTGCTAATGATTTAATACCCAGACGTAATTCTATGAAGTCTTTTATAGCACATTTGATGCACCTTTATCCTGGGAAAAACGCACGAAGTTTTTTTTTTGATAAAGCCAAATATATCAACATTCCCACCTAAAAGGCCTGGAACGGAAACCCTGTCAACATTCGTTGGTGCCATTCAGAGAGAAGCAAGTAGGCTACTAATCACTGGCAATGGACAAATGATTTATACAGTCCACACTGGTTAATTGGTGTACTAATAGGCTACTGTTGGTTTCCAATTTAATATGGCTGTATAACTGGCATATGCCACGTACCAAAGTAACAAAATAGTCTACTGAACGGGACATTTGCCCTCGGTAAACCGTATTTAACTCAAAACTGGACGTTTTGTTATTTAATGTAAAAAATAACATATTTTGTGCATTACATTAATAAATGAGAGATCGGGTAGTGTTTTATGTGCATTAAACGCTTTGGCATTAAGTACAAATTTTTCAATTTCTTCATCGTTTGTG